>JALIZH010008735.1:0-140107 GCA_030522465.1 Rhipicephalus appendiculatus | reverse complement strand
CAACGATTCAGAGTACCATGTGTACTTTACAATGGGAGAACGGTAGGCTGTCCCTAAAGCCACTCGCGGCGAGGTTCTTCACGCACACTGTTGACGGAGCCGAACTTCCATACCACCTGCAAGTACAACCATTGTGTATAGCCACCGTTATTTCTCTGGGTGGCCTGCATACTTTCTTCCGCATAATTAATTAAGAACTTTGCTTCGTGCGGTGCTGACAAATATTAT
The DNA here is from genome assembly GCA_030522465.1 of Rhipicephalus appendiculatus. Taxonomy (NCBI): domain Eukaryota; kingdom Metazoa; phylum Arthropoda; class Arachnida; order Ixodida; family Ixodidae; genus Rhipicephalus; species Rhipicephalus appendiculatus. The sequence continues at coordinate 139,879 of JALIZH010008735.1, read as the reverse complement.
TAATACTAGTTACACATACTCTCCATCCTTTAGGCGAATGTAACGAAACAGTACAGGCAGACTCCCCGCACTGCAGAAATAGTGGTCATGCAAAGCAGTCAGAAAGGTAGTGACCGATGCGCATTGCATTGATTACACCCACGCGTTCTTGAGTTAAAGATGGTCGTATGTAACATTACATTCACGCTAGCAGTCTAAATTGCTGGCAGACTTGCGGCTCAGGTTCCATCCACGAAGCCAACTCTGGGCCTTCGAATGTGCCGACGAAGCCGCAAGGGCCCAAGCGCTCGTGGCCAACGCGCTGGCGGGGATATTCGTCAAAATCACCGAATACCTAACCCGGATCTTTCAATAAAGTTTTTCTCTTTTATGGAGAAAGCCTGATATGTCTCATGAGTCAAGACGTTCTAGAGATTTCGCGTGACTTCACGATACATTGCGAGACTACGTCGACGGCGACGGCGTCAACGCGAATGATGCAGAAAGCAGCTAACAAAATTCGGTCAAAAGTAGCGCGATACTCAAGTGAATTTGAGTGTTTGCAGGGGGCGTACCAAAAGCGACATGACAGCAGTGTAACATGATGCCTTCATAGACGTCACCCTGTGAGGTAATCATGACATCACAGATCGCCAGTATTTGTAGGGTCGTAGCTACGTCATGATAACGTCATAACGTAACTGCACTGATGACGGCATAGCGCGAAATAGTCGGATTGCCCCGGGGTGTCCTCTCACGGAGGCTGAGCAGAACCCTGTGATACGCAGAAAGCTTGCAATGCCTCAGGTCTTGGAGGCATTGCTAGGTCAAGCAAGGTGTGCCGAACTTTCTAGGGGGTGGGGGAAGACGATCAATACGAGAGACCCAGATGGACAAGAAGAAGGAAGAAAGAAGATGGCTTTCGCCTACCAGTCGTCTTGGAAAATGTACAATGGCCCGATCGACCGACCGACCGACTTCCACCAGTCGGTCGGTGGGTAAGTGAGTGGGTGGGTGGGTAGGTAATTCATTGAAACCTTCAGCTGAATCGGTCGATGGATGAGTTCAAAGAATAACAACGTAAACGAGTGTTAGATTGCACGATGTCGACCATAACATGCGAACTTACCGAATAAATTGAGAACTTTCAATGTGCCCGCAAGTGTTAAATCCTTTATTTCTTGCTTTAAGGATCAGCCAACCAACTGGCCAGAACATGGGATTATGCTCTCGTCGTGGAAGGGGAAAAAGACCGTCAATGATAGTGAGAGATTCAAGTTTTGTTCTCCTGATCCGAGTAGGTTTTATATCTTTAAATCGTGGTTAAACCTCACAAAAATTACTCCGACGAGTAGGCTACTTTCTAATGCGAATTTTGTGCCCAGCTCTACAGCTGTTTTGATTTTGTGCTATGCTGAGGTAAATGTTTCTTCTTCGGCGGAACGCACCTCTGGATTCTGACGGCAGTGGTTTCGACCCTCTGCTCGGGCAGCTCATTTAGCAGCAGTGGCAGACGACGCACTTCCACCTGCTGCGTGGCTCACTGTTCTGAAACAACTGGTTGAAATTATGTTGTATATAGGTACACTGTTTACATCAAGAAGAGAATGCCGTCAGTAGCGTGACTGGCGCGGAGAATTTCGTGCAACCCATTTCACATGAACTGCCGTAGACAGAGCTTAGCGCTACGACGTCGCTAACCGGAAGAACGCAGAAGGCAGCGCGTAGGCATGGGCCAGAATAGACGACGCATGACGACGTGCACTTCTGGGGCGCCTGGGGTGGCCGCCGCTGAACCTGTCGCCTCACCACTCTCATTTCCTCCTATGCGAGCTCTCCTCGCTATCACCGCGTTTCATCCTCCGCTGCGCTCCGCGGTCGCTCTCTTTCGTCCTCATTTGCTCTGCCGGTTTAAACCGATGCCGACGGCACTCAACGCAGGAACGGGTGCCTAAGAACTGCGCTTTACAACTTATTTATTATGGACGAACCTGTGCCCGGAAATCAAGATTCAAAATATCTAAGTCCGCTAGAGCGTTTGATACGCACTGTCCCTTCAACCATCGCATGTCTTCTCCCAAACATCGTAGGTCAACCCCACTTCCTTGTGCCCGTGCGCGAGAAGCATGCGTTGCGCTGTCACAAGAAGACCGAGCAGCCACGAGGTTTTGCGGGCGCTAACCCAGAGGCACATTAGAGATGTTGAGAATCGGGGCTACAAGGAGCTTGGTGACATAAGAAATCTACGAGCCTCCAGGGTGCATGCGCAGAACCCAAGCCACTTTTGGGCTTTGTCGGTCACGTCAACCAAAATCGAAAAATATCTTGGGTCCCCCAAGGCGCTTCGGTCGCCACAGCGAGACGGCACAGACGTAGCGTGAGTCACGATGCAGTATCGTCCGCGTCTCGCGTAAATTTTAATTTGGCCGCGTGTGGCTCGCCGTGCGCTTGACCCAAAGCAGGCTGCGTTTGTCTCCCAAGTCTCATACTTCGATGTTACTCTATATGCAAGAGCAGCCTGACCAATGCAGCTTGGGGACCCAGTCTCTTGGGTCCCCAATGCTCACTGTCTTGGCTCTCGTGGTAGAAAACTCCTTGCGGAAGTCTCTCTCTCACTCTCTTTCGTCCTCGTTCGCTCTGCCTGTTACGCCAACGCCGACGCCATTGAAAGCAAGAACGGGCGCCTATGAGCGGCGCTCTAAAACTGTATGTCTTGAAGCCTAGCGGAAGACCATTAAAGCTGGAATTTGGAGTTGTTAAACTTTGCTGTACGATGTCTTATAATTTTATACGCACCTATTACTAGTGTTTTAGTTCGCGCAGTTTCTGTAAAAAAAGGAGTTGCACGCTGAGAAGCGGCGCTGTCATTACGGAAACCAGTTCAGGATGTCGAGCCGCGGCGCATGCGCGCGGGGTTCGCTCATTCGCAGCAAACTGCTACGCGCAAACACGAGCCCTTCTCGCACTTACCTCCCACGGTTGGCACCATCTGTTGTGTGTATACTACTTCATAGTCGTTGCATGTAGAAACATTTCTATCGCGAATGTTTGCGTTTTCCGAGTACCAGTACCGCTCACCAAATGGTGCGTTTTCCGCGCATCATTTCATGATAAGACACTGACCATTAAGCTTTCCGTATCGCTACAAAAAACCGGCACTATAAAATTTGTTGTTGGTCCCTTTAGGCTACTAGAACAAACGGAAGGCCACCATGCACGTTGCACTTTCAAATGACACTCAGGTTAAGATATGTATAACTTTCCCGCTTTCTAAAGTTTTGAACTCGGTACTGCTCCTTGTAGTGTCGCCTTCTCATGTTGCATCGATCATGGCGCAAGCTTTCGCATGCCCTCTTGTGCAATCAAACAGCATGCTGATGTTGAATGTTGCTCGCGGGCCTATATGACAACACAGTATTGTCTGTGAAGGAACAATCCGTTCTGGTCAATAAATTCTGTTGCCTTTCTGCTGCTGAACTGCTGCCGCTCTTCCGCTGCAAATGACGAGCGGCTACAGCTCCTTATTCAGTGTCTTTGTCCTAAAATATTTTTATCGAAATAAATGAATGAACCGGTGTCGCCATTGCTCGGCAACGGCTAATCCTTCCCACTAGTTTGTTGGCATAAAAAAAGAAACAAAAATAATATATATGCATATGTACAGTTTATATATATATATATATATATATATATATACACACAGAGAGGCGATCGCACCTCCGAAAAATATGGCCGCGCTGCCAACAACAGTTTACGTTGAACTCAAATCTATCAAGTGGCCGTGGCGCTCTCTCTAGCTTGTAAACTGCGTACTGATGCTTTTATTTGTTTTAGAATCATGTCGTTAAGCTTCGACAATACAAAATTCGAATCGATTCGGTACCGTTTTTGAGAGTCACGCTCAAATAATCGATGTTGTAGGCTTAGCGAGTGGCAATGGGCACTTCTGAAATCTCGGAGGATATAGATGACGTGTTTGTTAGTTGTCTCTCTAAGCCTTGATGGCTGGCGCCACTTGTCCTGGTGCCAGCTTGGGGACACGTTATTTGGTGTTTTATGCTGCGCTTTTTTGAATACCAGACACCACCATAACGGCCTACTAACTTTGAAAATATGCCTGGCAACGACACGGGCGACATCCGCACTTCTAGCCTGAAAACCGCGGAGTAAGAAGCAAGCAGCTCGAACCGTCCCACGGCAGATGCAGACGACGCGGAAAGCCGAAAGCAGACGACGTGGCTCGCCGATGTGGCTCATCTGTCGCTGATTTGCCACATCGCTCTCCAGCTGCCCGAGAACGGCACAAAAATGGGTCTCGGACCTATTCCACAAACGGCAAGGCACGGCTAACGCGCGCAAAGCAACCGCTTGCGCACGGTGGCCTTACAACGGCAAACGGCGAGCCGCCATGCCGCCAGAGTCAGCGGGCTATTATGCCTTTTCCCAAGTCGTCTGGAAGGCGAAAGCCATCTTATTTCTCTCCTTCTTTTACATCTGGGTCTCTTGTGTTAACCCTCGCACCCCACCCCCCAGAAAGTTCGGCGCATCTTGCAGCCCCTAGCACTGCATCCAGGATATGAGGTCCTGCTGAGCCTCCGTGCCCGGACACCGTGTGGCAATCCGACGATGTCGTGCTATGGCATCATCAGTGCAGTTATATCATGACGTTATCATGACATCGCTGGGACCTTAGAATAAGAGGCGATCTGTGACATCATGATGACCTCACAGTGTGACGTCTGTGATGACATCATGTTACACTGCTGTCACGTGACTTTTGTTACGCCGCCTGCAAACACTGAAGTTCACTTGAGTACCGTGCTACTTCTGACCGAAATTTGTTAGCTGCTTTCTGCATCATTCGCGTTGACGTCGTCGCCGTCGACATGGTCTCGCAATGTATCGTCAAGTCACGCAAAATCTCTAGAACTTCTTGACTCATGAGACACATCAGGCTTTCTCCATAAAACAGAAAAAGTTCATTGAAAGGTCCGGTGAGGTGAGGTATTCGGTGATTTTAGCGAATATCCCCGCCTGCGCGTAGGCCACAAGCCCTTGAGCCCTGGCGGCTTCATCGACACATTCGAATGCCCAGAGTTGGCCTCGAGGATGTACCTCAGCAGCGAGTCTCTCAGCGATTTTAGGCAGCTAGCGTGAATGTAATCTTACGCAAGACCATCTTTAACTCAAGAACGCGTGGGTCGAAGCAATACAATGGGCCTCGGTCGCCATCTTCCTGACTGCTTTGGATGACCCCTATTTCCGCAGCACGTAGAATCTGCCTGTGGTTATAAGAGGGAAAAAAATGCCCCCCACCTTCCCCGTAGGGAATCGCGAGGAAATGCGAATGCATTTCGCGCGCGCTTCACTCCATTTATATATGGTGGTTTGTGGTTCGAAGAAGGAAAAGGCGCCTAATTTCTGCAGCCCGGTCGGGAGTACGGCGCACCGCCTCTTTTTTTTTCTTTTTTTATTTCTTATATATATATATATATATATATATATATATATATATATATATATATATATATATATATATATATATATATATATATATATATATATATATATATATATATATATATATACACGTGCGAGCGAGCGGACGGGAGAGTGGGGCGCAGGGAGGAGAGAGGGCAAACGGCGAGAGAAGGAGCGGCGAAGCACTGCACCTACCCTCTCCTACACTCTCTCCACACACGCGGGAGCTCCGCCGAGCTCCCGCGATGCGAGCGCCCTCACACACCAGAGCGCCCTCCTCCTCTCCACTCACTTTCCGCTACTCCACCAGCACCACCTGCTCCGGTTGCTAGGGGCGAGGATAAGCGCGCGCGCCCGCAGCTGTTGCTATGGGAGAGGGACTGAGAGCGGAGAGATGCGGACACCGACGCCTGACATAGCCCGACTAAGAAAATGCATTCGCATTTAAAACTGCGCAAAATTCTGACAGGACACACAAATTGAAAAAGGCACTGTTGGCGTGTTCTTCATCTTGTGTGTCCTGTCAGAATTTTGCGCTGTTTTTCCCTCTTATAAGTATGAACCAACTCGCCCAAGCCTCAACCCTCGATGCCTGTGGTGTTTCGTTACATTCGCCTAAAGGATGTAAAGCATGCGTAACCAGTATTTATAATATTTGTCAGCGCTGCGTGAAGCGAAATTCCTAATTAATTGTTCAGAAGGAAATCCACTGGCCGCCCAGAGAAATAATGGCGGCTAAAGAGATTAGTTACACTTGGACGGACTCGTAATGTTCGGCTCCGTGAACACCGCAGCTACCCCCATCACGCCGACCAATTTCTTTCAGTGTTAAGGGAATAGCTTTTAGGAACAAGAAACCGCTGTTCCATAGTAGAGTACGCTCCTATTGTTCTGAATGCACCCACCAGTGTGCCATTTTAGATGTGAAGCATCTTATGGCGAAGCTTAATCCGGTGGGGGTGGTGGTGGTGGTGTGCCGCGTGGCCTCCCTTACTGCGCATGCGCAAACCCTTTCAAAAAAAATAAAAATAAAATACCTCCTCTTCCCCCTCTCTCTCCTCTTGGCATCCCTCCCCGCGGCAACCACACCGTCACTGCGCATGCGCCTCCCCTCCACTCTCCCCTCCTACGTTCCCCCCTCTCTCCTCTAGGCATCCCTGCCCGCGGCGTCCACATTCCCACTGCGCATGCGCGTCCCCCCTCTCTCTCCTTTCCTACGCTCCCCCCTCTCTCCTCTAGGCATCCCTGCCCGCGGCGTCCACACTTCCACTGCGCATGCGCGTCGCCCCCTCTCTCTCCTCTCCTACGCTCCCCCTCTCTCGCCTCGCGACGTCGACGCAGGCAGCGTCTGCTAGCGAGTTTCTTGGTTGAAAAAAAAAAGTGCCCCCCAGCTCCCCGAAGGGAATCGTGAGGAAATGCGAATGCATTTCGCGCGCGCTTCACTCCATTTATATATACGTGCGAGCGAGCGGACGGGAGTGTGGGGCGCAGGGAGGAGAGAGAGCGAACGGCGAGAGAAGGAGCGGCGAAGCACTGTACCTACCCTCTGCTACTCTCCACACACGCGGGAGCTCCGCCGAGCTTCCGCGTGTGTGGAGAGCGTAGGAGAGGAGAGAGAGGAGGGCGCGCATGCGCAGTGGGAGTGTGGACGCTGCGGGCAGAGATGCCTAGAGAAGAGAGGGGGGGAGCGTAGGAGAGGAGAGCGAGGTGGGACGCGCATGCGCAGTGGGAGTGTGGACGCCGCGGGCAGGGATGCCTAGAGGAGAGAGGGGGAGCGTAGCAGGGGAGAGAGGAGGGGAGGCGCATGCGCAGTGAAGGTGTGGTTGCCGCGGGGAGGGATGCCTAGAGGAGAGAGAGGATGTTTTTTTATTTTTTTTAAAGGGTCTGCTCATGGGCAGAAGGGTGGTCACGCCGCACACCACCACCACCGGATTAAGCTTCGCCGTAAGATGCTTCACATCTAACACCAGCCGGCGCTCACCTCCTCAACCTATCCTCCTCCCCGCGGACCCCGCCGCCGGACAACGCCGGATGCCTCACATAGCCCGACTATGAAATGCATTCGCATTTAAAAACCGACTGTTCGCGCTGCACAACCGTTCACTGGCCACCCCGTATATATGGCACTGGATCTTGACCTGCAAGGTGGTGCCGGTGGGAGATTTCTCCTGTGCGTTGTTGAACAATAAAAATTCGCAGCGTGCGCGTTAACTAAAAGCGGACTGCGGGTCTCTGTGTCCAGTCAGAGTCTTCTGTCTCTTATTGCCCATTAGCAGCGATTGGCATGTTCCTGTAGGAAACACCGCTCCATCACTGCGTGCTTTGCGCCTCCCCAGTTTTCTCTCCTGCGCAACGCTGCTATGAGCGCCAGCGTCAACGCCGCCGCCATTGTAAGCGTTAGCGCCCGCTGCTTCACATCTACACATGGTTCCCTTTAGCGGGATATGGTGTAATATTTTTTTGTGCTTATTTTGCTCTTTATCCATTCATATCACTTTCCGGCTTGCTGTTCAGTGTACCTTGCTATCTGCCTTCACCGATTACCACGCGGGCACAGTGGAGAGAGTGTTTTGTTTTTTGACAGCCGAGCTGAGCCCAGCCAAAAACGCCTCATGTGGAAAGGAGGCTGCAATGTATCCCAAGAGCGAACGCTCGCTGGAAAATCATTAGGCACTAATGAAAAAGTACTAGCTTCGTATGTTTTGTCTTGCTTTCTCACACTCCACGTATTGTTACTTATTTATTTATTTATTTACTTATTTTCTTCATTCCGCCTTCTAGCATAAATTAGCGAGACAAAGAACGTGATCTGTCTCACGGGGCATGAACATAGGAAGCGGCGAAGCGCTCCGTTGAAGCGATGGCTGTAGTGACGGTCGTTTGCAGGCGCCGTAATGGCCCTCTACACGCAGACCCACGCGACGCCATTACAAATTATGCAAAATTTGGGCCTTTCAGTTATATTACTTTAGCCTACTGCATCATTTTGCTTTAAATTTTCCAGTTTAGATAGATGGATAGATAGATAGATAGATAGATAGATAGATAGATAGATAGATAGATAGATAGATAGATAGATAGATAGATAGATAGATAGATAGATAGATAGATCGATAGATAGATAGATAGATAGATAGATAGATAGATAGATAGATAGATAGATAGATAGATAGATAGATAGATAGATAGATAGATAGATAGATAGATAGATAGATAGATAGATAGATAGATAGATAGATCACGTTTCATTCCGGCTCGAGCCATCATTTTTGCTCTTTGCTTCGATTGGTATATTTCGCTCATCATCTACGCCGTCGCCACCAGCACCAATTTTCTGCTAGACGGGCTCCTTTACTCTATCGCTTTAATATCGATTTAAGATATGCAACGTGTATCCTCCCTGTCCCTGTGTTCATATAATCTGTGAATCACCAATGGCGCATACCCGTATAACTCTGGCTGTGATAGGCGGGCAAGCGTAATACCTGTGTGGTGGGAATGGTTTAATAACATACGCGACAAGCACTTCACGCTACTCATGTTTTGACTCGTGCATTGTATTTGTCATGAATTCATGTCCTGCTGTGCCAATTTTGGCATATACCAAGCTAAGGCGACGCCTGCAAGGGCACCCGGACGTTGGCGCCTAGATTGATACAGAGAAAAAAACGGCAGATCCCACGCACTGTGGGAATCGATGTAATTGCGAAGCAGCCAGCAATGAGCAAATCATGCTGTACATATTATGCATGTCATGATTTACATGTCAGGACCTGTCATTTATGTTCGTCATGCAGTCACGTCACGCAATACCAATTTTGGTGTACATCAAGCTAGCGAACTGGACGCAAGCGCACTATGAGCGTGGCATGTATAGGAAATGTAGATGACATACATGCCAAGATCTTCATGTTACCATCTGCCACTTATGTTCGCTGTACAGTAACATCCCACAAATCCAATTTTGGTGAATACAAGATAGCGAAACGGCCGTAAGTGCGCCTTGAGCGCAGCATGCAAGTCATTTTGCACATGACATATCATGATTTCTCTATTGACACTGATCATTTGTGTTCGTCATACAGTCACGTCACTGAATACCAAATTTGGTGTATATCAAGCTAGCGAAACGGCCGCGAGGGTGCCATGAGCGTGGCATGCAAGTCATGTTGCACATGGCATGCCTTGATTTTCATATTACCACTTGTCATTTATGCTCGTCATGCAATCACGTCGCTCAAAAGGACACTTTGTACATTCCAAAGTGTGTTTGGCGAAAGCTTGTGACCATTCAACTGACTATGTCATGTCTTTTTTTTACACTCTCAGTGGGATGGTACACAAACGGATTGTGTGCGTGTTTTCTCTTTTAATTTTTTACCTCGAATCGCAGTGTAACGCGAGACCAATCTGCCTCCCTTTTGCATGCGTTCGTATTCTCGCGCTTCGCGCATCGGGCAGACGCCATCCGCGCTCCAGCGTTTAAAGTGGCTTGTAAATTTCAAAGTGTGTTCCTCGAACGCCTGTGCCCACTGAGACGGGGTCGGTCAGAATAGAACGCGATGCGCGCGTCTCCCTCCTTGCATGATTAGACACGCTGGGCACAGCGACGCTACGCAAGCAAAGCGCGAGCGCTGTGGAGTCCGACGCGACCAGTGTCCGTTTGCGCGCCCCGGCCATGAGTGTCATGAGCGTGGCATGCAAGTCATGTTGCACATGACATGTCATGATTTCCATATTACCACTAGTCATTTATGCTCTTCATACAATCACGTCGCTGAATACCAAATTACGTGTATATCAAGATAGCGAAACGGCCACGAGAGTGTCATGAGCGTGTCATGCAAGTCATGTTGCACATGACATGTCATGGTTTCGATACTATCACTTGTCATTTATGTTCGTCATACAGTACGTCCCTCAATACGAAGTTTGTTGTATATCAAGCTAGGGAAACTGCCACGACAGTGTCATGAGCGTGGCATGCAAGTAATGTTGCACGTGACATGTCATGATTTCCATATGACCACTTGGCATTTATGTTCGTCATACAGTCACATCACGCAATACTAAATTTGGTGTATATCAAGGTAGTGAAACGGTTGTCAGCGCGCCATGAGCGTGGCATGCAAATGAGGTCATGATTGTCATATTACCACCTGTCACTTATGTTGGCCATGCAGAAATGTCTTACCGTACCACTTTTTGGATATATCAAGTTAAGAAAACGGCCTCAGGAGCACTGTGGCCATGACTTGTAAATCATACTTTTCATGTCAAGCTAGTCATGATTTTCATGATATGACCAGTCGTACATGTTTGTCATACAGTCATGTTATGCCATGCCAATTTTGGTAAAAATCCCATTAACGACTCGGCCAGGAGAGCACAAAGTCGTAGGCGGCTAGTAGATAGATAGATAGATAGATAGATAGATAGATAGATAGATAGATAGATAGATAGATAGATAGATAGATAGATAGATAGATAGATAGATAGATAGATAGACAGATAGATAGATAGATAGATAGATAGATAGATAGATAGATAGATAGATAGATAGATAGATAGATAGATAGATAGATAGATAGATAGATAGATAGATAGATAGATAGATAGATACGCTCAAAGTCGCCGAAGTTCGCTAAGAAATGCTTTGCATTTAAAAACGGTTAAATGGCGTTTGGTTCGCTAAGAAATGCCTCGCGTTTAAAATCAACTTCCGTTTCATTTTCGCTGAGAGCTACCCAATTCGTATCCACCAAATAGCGGGAAAGTACTAAACCAAGCGTAACTAGGTTAGCGCACTTCTTAAGGGCTCTTCTAACGGCTCTTCACGCTGGCCATTTCACGTTTTTAACTACCCACGCAAGGTCGTTAACCGAGGTCTCTTTTCAAGTGCGCAAACGTTACAATGAAAGGGCGATGAAGTTTTATCGCGTCGTTACAGTACACAACGTTTTTGGGCCACTGTCTCGAGCGAGAAGGTCGTTCCGACAATCTCAGAGAGAATTGTCGGTCCACGCACTCTTGAAAGCGTAGTATGCGTTTCTCGTTCGCTGGCAGTATAGTAGTTCAAGCGTACCCTCCAAGAAAAAAAAAAGAGTATGTGGGATTCGTTTCCGGTAGTCCTGACTTGCCACGTATATGACTCTCTTAAAGAGGCAAGTTAACTCTCCTGTGAGTCAGAAGACTCCCAGAAGAGAGTATAATAACCCCTGAAGAGAGCTGACGAACCTCTTTAAAGAGAGTCATTCACGGCGCAGGCCAGAACTCTCCTAAAAGAGTCAAAGACACTTTTTTAGGAGTGTACGACGTGCAACACGTTGAGTAATTTATTCAAACGAAGAAAACTAACAACAAAGAAATGTGCGAACAAACTTGACTCTAGGGCACCGCAAAAATGGCAAACGAGGTGCTGAGGCAATAATATATGTGCCATAAATGGAGGAAGTCAAGAATAAGAAACAAGAGAGCGAACTGTAGTGAAGATTAGTGATCTTGCAAACCGGAATAAGAGCTCGAAAAACATTTTCGACCTTCGTGGACAAAAATACGAAGAAGAAAACAAAGAAATGGTAAGTTTTTTTAAATCTAAGAAGTTTTTCACGAGAGAGCGCAGTTGAAAAGCAAATGGCTATGACTAGCACGAACGAGAAAAAAAGGAAGTTAGCGATATCGACACAGCTCCTGTGCGATGGAAGTAGATAGATGAGTCACAAAACAAACGTATTTTTTTTTGTACGCTCGCTTTTTGGCGCACTACACTTTTTTTTTTTGTTTGGCTTGGTTTTGGATCGTCGATACGCACACAAAACATTACTCAACCCTTTTTGCACCTTTACTGCAACACATTATGTATGTGTTGTATGTATGTATCTTTATGTATTTTATAACAAGAGGTCCCATTGCAGTGTTCGCACTAAGGGACCTCTTTCTGTATACCTCTCCCTATATGTAACCACCCACCAAAAAACGTTCAATAAACTGAAACTGAAACTGAAACTGAAACATTCATTCAAGGGCAACGTTACAAAACGTGTTCCGGAATCCGGGAGACTCTTTCAGTGACACGTTTCTCTTTAAATGCACGACCGTACGAAAGTAGCCGGGCACTCACTTTCTTAACTAATTCGTTTAAGATAGGTCCCGCGGCCGCTCAATTTAACGATGGGATACTCGAGTACTTCACGAAGGGCTGTTGGTAACACGTCGAAACTATTTCCAGTTTGTTTGATAGCATGTTGAGGTTGTGAAAAGCTACTGACTATTAGCGTCCGCTGCACACGAAAGAAAGAAAGAAAGAAAGAAAGAAGGAAAGAAGGAAGGAAGGAAGGATGGAAGGAAGGAAGGAAAGAAAGAAAGAAAGGAAGAAAGAAAGGAAGAAAGAAAGAAAGAAAGAAAGAAAGAAAGAAAGAAAGAAAGAAAGAAAGAAAGAAAGAAAGAAAGAAAGAAAGAAAGAAAGAAAGAAAGAAAGAAAGAAGAAAAGGCCGAAGGAAGAAACATGAGAGAGATAAAAGGCAAGGATGTCAACCAGCATAGCGAAAGTTCTCTGCTGCGCTACAATAAGGAAAGAGAAGGGAGAGTTTTAAACTTAGAGGTAAAAAGAAAGAAAAAAAAAGATACAGGGGGAAACACACACACACAGAAATTTACACTCCTTAGTGTCACAATATCATCATTAGTGTTTAACAACTCCGAAGTGTTTTTCGTTGGGCTGGTTGGTCACACAGGACCAGCGCTCGTACAGTGTGTTCCTTCATTCGTATCGTCTTTCTTGAGCTGTTTCTACCTTTTACCATGTTTTACAACCCTGAATGCAACTCTGCCGTATTGAAGAAATCGGGCACTGACTTAGTCACCTTCTTTCGCGATGGCGTCCCAGGACGACATTCCGAAACGGTCCCTGCCGTCATGGGTCTGTGCTCTGTGCGAGTCAGAGCAACTGCGAGAGATTGTCTCCATACATTATAGCAAGGACAGTCGCAGAAGATGTGCGGCAATGTCTAGTCGCTTCCATGGTTGTCATATAGAGGACTGTCAGCCATCCCAATGCGAAATGAAAAAGCCTTCGTGACACTAAGATAACAAAAAAAATCATCTAGTTGGCCAGTCAGCGCTTGAGGAAAGCGAAATGCGATTAGGAATATAAAAGGGAGATGAAGAGGAGGAAGGAGCGAAGAAAATTAATGAATATCCAAGCAAAAGAAGCAGCAATAAGGAAATAGATAGGGTAGATTAGCTAAATGTAGCGGAAACAGTGATGATAAATACGCGCTCAGCGAAAACACCAGCGCACGTCGAGCGTGTATGTACGTGCCGGGACGCTGGCGTTGAGGTCATCACTTTCGGTCCGCCCTATTTACCAGCGTCACCGAGATTAGGAATACGAGCAGAAAACGAAAAAGAAAGTGAAGAGAAAGACGGCCGAGAATGTCGGGCCGGCCTTGCTGAGTCACCAGACCCCAGACGAAGGCGTCTACGTTCTTTCCCCATTGACCGGTCGAAGAGGATCTTTATCTGTCTTTATTTGTAGTTGTTCTGATAGTCAAGGCTGCATGCAAAGGGGCTTGGACACTTTGTCACGACACTTTGGACACGAAAGAACTGTAGGGCTGCATCATGACGTTGGCAAGCTGCCCCGTTCGTGATACAACAACGTCCCATCGTTCGCTTTTTGATTTGTTGAAGATGGCGGACGTGGTGGCGATTGGTTCTTGGGAATCTGTTGTCCAGTCAATGGTGCGAACGCTGTCTCCCGCGTTACCGCCTCTCGAGAGATTGGGTACCCAGCGTCTTAAGTCTTCTGTACCATTGCATTCAGTGGCAGGAGAGCGTGTGTGCCCCTTGTGGCGGTTTTTCGGTCCCTTTTTCGTGTGCGGGAGACTGCGTCGATAGAGAGACCGTTGCATCAACGTACAGGGTCGAATGCCCCGCCTCGTCTCACTGCGTGGTGGTCATTCAGATGGATGTTCCTCCCATTGTCACATATTCGTGGCCGCCGGTGGCGGGTGTTCTTCATGGGAATTAGTCGGGTACCCAATCAAATTGATTTGGGGAGCAATATACGCCTGTTTCTCTGAGTACGCATGTAGGTTGTCTGGTATCTTGACTTGCATAGGATAGCGACAGCTAAGCTACGAGAGAAAGATATTCCTGTTAGGCTACGAGAGCATAAAGAGCGTTTCTTTATCATTGGGAACATCTTCATTAGCCGTCTGACGATGCTCGGCAATATGTTAATGGTACGTGCAGCAGGTGTTTCTTGTGAGCCGCGGACACCAGCTTAGGAGTGCTGCTTGTTCATTGGTTACATAATCAGTGTTGCTTGTTCAATGGTTACATTTCGCAGCGGTAGCGTTGGGCATGTCAATGTTTTATCCCATTTTCAGTGGTCGGTGGCCGTGGTCTTCGTGAGAAATTAAGCGGGAACAGGAAAATTGCCTCGGGATAAAGGAATTCCTCTTTCACTTTATATATGCCCCAATTTCGGGCAATCCGTGAGCACGAGTAATTATACTGGCTTGGATACTGCTGATCACGGGCTTTGAGTAATGCAAATGGAGAAGGAATATCCGCGCAATGGAACAAAGCGCATTTAAAAGTGAATCTTCTGTGAGTGACACACCTCGGTGGCGGCGGCGTCGCACGAGAAAAACCTGCAAATGTGGTAGTACAGAAATGCGGTCGTCGACGGCGCGCCCATCACGTGTGCGTCTGTTAGCTCCGATATACAGTAATTGATGCTCTGTGAATCGTGGGCTTCTCGTCGATCGGCCGTTTCTATTATGGCAGTCTCACATTTTCTCGAGGGGTCTTGTTATTTCGTGTTGCGTCTTTGCATCACTGCCTTCCTTTGCGGCATTTCATTGTTTCAGGCATGGCTTTCGTTGATGGCTGTAGGAACACAACTGATCATTGCCTTCCATTGCTGCATTTCATTGTTTCACGCATGGCTGTCGTTGTTGGCTGTAGGAACAGAACTGTTCCGCTGCTTAGCAAGGGTATTAAGGTCTCATTCTTGGCGTGGAGGAAGAGACAAGTTAGGAGGGAGAATTCTGCAATGCGACAATAAGAAAGAAAGAAAGAAAGAAAGAAAGAAAGAAAGAAAGAAAGAAAGAAAGAAAGAAAGAAAGAAAGATAGAAAGAAAGAAAGAAAGAAAGAAAGAAAGAAGGAAAGAAAGAAGGAAAGAAAGAAAGAAAGAAAGAAAGAAAGAAAGAAAGAAAGAAAGAAAGAAAGAAAGAAAGAAAGAAAGAAAGAAAGAAAGAAAGAAAGAAAGAAAGAAAGAAAGAAAGAAAGAAAGAAGCACGCCAAGTTTCTCCTGCCCCCCATTATCCCGGCATGGGAAGGTCTGTTGAATATTTTGTTTCCGGCATTGCTTAATCCTTCTGGATAATGGAAATGAACTGAATTGCATTGAATGTAATAAAATTGAATACCTTGAAGACGACGTTCTTTTTCGTCCGTATCCTGCGAAGTGATGCAGTGTACCTTCTGTGAAGTTTGAATTTTAACCAAAACTTACATTCAGAAGAGCAAGGGAACCAAAAAAATAAAAATGGAAGAGAATCAAGAGTTACATACTTCAGGTCGTATGTCCACTTCCGCCTAATAATGTCGGGCTCTTAAATAACTATCGGTTCCCACTTCCGGCCACTCAATTCACTTTCTGGAGTCTCGTATTGAACCACGACCCGGCAACTTCAAGAAAACTGAAGGTCGTAACTTCGTATTGTTTAGCATTAAGCAGCTAAGATATACCGCCGGTCTAGAAGTATTCCTTTCATAGCTGGTGTCCTTACGTTATAACGTGCGCTAACTGGTTCTGTTTTCAACCTTGTTTAATAGCGCAGCCTCGCTAATTCCACTTTGTTGTCAGCGCGGGATTTGATTCCGTGATATTTGTGCCCAGAAATTGAGGTCATGGCTCTTCTTTATATTACGTAAAAAAGCGAGTCGACTACTATGCAAATAAAACCTCCCTTTTCCCTTCCCTCAATAGAGAAAATAAAGAGTTAAAGGAATTGGCAAACGTCGTTTTTAAAAGCCTCCCTTCCATGATAAACAACACAAAAAAATGTAACGCGAACCACAGCGTCTTTCACTTTAAAACCACTTTTCTGTGGCCCGGAAACGGAAGTAAAAAGGGTTCAAATCTGACGAAAAGTTTAGACGAAAGGAAAGACCGAATGTTGTCGAGGGGCCGGCCCGATTTGCAGAAATATTCTCTCCATCACGCTCCCGTGAGAAGCATGTTGGATGTCCCCTTTCTTTCCTTCTTTCCTTCTTTCCTTCCTTCTTTCCTTCCTTCTTTCCTTCCTTCTTTCCTTCCTTCTTTCCTTCTTTCCTTCTTTCCTTCTTTCTTTCTTTCTTTCTTTCTTTCTTTCTTTCTTTCTTTCTTTCTTTCTTTCTTTCTTTCTTCGTGAATCATTGAAAGCGAGCGACGCGCAGGCTCGGATTTGTTTCCCGAAGAGGAAGTGAGGCCAAAGCGTGGTCTTTGAATCCTGCGCGTGCGGGACTCCTATTGAAGGGCGTAGCAGGCAGGCAAGGCAAAAGTGTCAGGAATCGCAGATTCCAAAGGCGCGACCTCAAGGTTACAAAAAAGTTTTCTTTTCTGTCTTTTTTTTTGCGCAGTGTTGGTGAAGGGTGGTGAACCTAAATACAAAGAGAGAAGATGTTTGGAGACGATGGTTTTCGGCACCGCTGTCTCCGATTTATAAGCACGCGCGAGCGAAAACTTTTTTTCGAGAATTCAGCGATTCAAAAGCAAACGTGTGCGAGTAACACGTAGAGGGCGATACCGTTTTCTTCTTGGAACCACAGAGAGCGTCGGCGTAAAGGAGCCTGTCACTTAGTCGTCCCCCTACGTGCACCGAAAGCTTGAAATATATAGAAAATCTCTATACATAGGATGCACACACACACACACATATATATATATATATATATAATGTCGCTATGTGTGTTGTGCGCGTCTCAACGTCTGTACAAAATCGACCACTTCATGGAGGTAATAGACGCGGTGTAGTATTGTCACCACCAGTATTTGGGTCACATGTTTTTTTTTTAGTTTGTTTTTATTTATTTCCTATTGTCGAGAACTCTGCAAAATTCAATACATGTTGAAACTGTCGTTTTAACGAGATGTCTATGTCGCGCTAGGTTCGCGGCGTTTTTTTCTTTTCATTCTTTTTTTCTTGTTTTTTCTGGAAAATCAACAGCGTCTTCTTTCTTTCCGTATACGCATTTTGAGATGGAGTCGACGTCGCTGCTTCGCTAGGAATCTCTTCGCAATTTGACGGGAAGGAAGGATTTGTGCGGGATTTTCGAATTAACACCCCCCTATACTTCTTTGTATTCATTATTTGATGGTTTTCATTAACTTTATTTCCAGCAGGTATTGTTTGAAGTGACGAAAGTACAATATAACTGTTAAATGGTAAACAAATTTGTGAACTCCAATAAAACTTCCTGTTGGGCGAGTTGCTTCTGTATAACATTTGGCATCTTTAAGCACAAACGTGGAAAGTAAAAGAATCTTGCGGACTGTATTTTTGCGCTCTGTGGCCACTCATCAACCTTTTGGCACAAAACCCCACTAATAATATTCTCTCCTGTATTACATTACTTTCAACGTTTGCGCTCTAAACCGTCGTATGTGCCAACTGCGTACTCTTATAGCTTACGCCGTGCCTGTTAACCCAGGCACAGCGTAAGATCGATGGCACCGGGCTTCATCCCCTAATAAAAGAACAGAAATAAACATTCAGTTGTTTTTTCTTGCACTGTTGCCTTCGCTGAACTGATGCGCTCGAAAAAAATTATATTTGCGTTACATTTCCTGAAAGTTTGATGCGTGTACACTTCGGAAAGCAATGATTTCAATGTCCACAGATTGGAGGCTGGACGCTAAAGAGTATCGACGTCAAGGACATCGTGTGGCTCGAAGAACTGGTCCCACCGGAAGGAGTTCCCGAGAAATTCAATCTCGAAGTATGCCTTATTTGCTTTCGATTCCGTTTTTTTTAAATAGATAATGGTCGAAGATTGGAAGATAGACAGATGCAGAGAACTGCATTTGCGTTGCAGTTTGTCTGGGTCGTCGTTGTACTCGTATATAAGAGCGGAACTCACAACGAACGTCCATTTCGAGGAGAAAGAAAAGAAAAAAAACGAAAGTGTGCAACCAGAGGAATCAAAAGCCGTGTCGAAATGTTTCTCTCCGTAGATTTCAGAGGCATTGTTATATTTATTTTAATTTCAGAGAAAGTCTCAATTTCGAAACCACAGAGTAACCGATAGCAGCTGCTTTGCTGAGTCGAATTGAAGGAACTTCCAAAAACTGGATAAGCCATCTAATTATCTTATACATATTTTTATTCTCCGAACTTTTGTGTTTCGTTGGATTTACTAATGTATTTATATTTTAATACTTTCTCATTCACCGTCGAAATTTCGTTCGTCATGTTGTGTCAATTATATCTCTACCTGTAGCCCGATGTCGGTGTCTCATCTGTGAACATGCCTCGAATTGATTGCGCGTTAGAAATCTTGCTGTTTCTTTTCAAGGAGGCTGCAAATGAGTAGACTTGCATGACATCTTGAAAATTCATAGTTTCTTTGTTAGATTTTGAAACTGTAGAAGGATATCAAATGAGATGCCAGGGATATCAATAAAATTTTATCATAATAGGTTTTCAAGCGCGAAGTCCCGACTACATGTTCCAGGTTGTGTTAGTCCTCTGATGACGTTTTGATAGAGAAGGGGGAAAATATTACGATAAATTAGTGACGTTTTAGAATGGAGTGTGCCTCACTCAAGAGTGAGTTGTGCTTATGATCACTGCATGGTCCCATTTATAGAATAAAATACTTAGTCAGCTTTTAGACACGTGCGAAAACTTCACAGAGCATCACGCTGCTCACGCTCCTCATCACGCTCCAAAGAGCATCACGCTCCTCACGTGAGGCTCTTCTGCACTATGAAACCCCGACACGTGTACTTTAGGGAGAAATGAAAACCGACATAGCTAGAAGAAAAGCTTTACAGTAAATAAGTCTACTTAATAGCTGAGTTTTGGCGATGTACAAAAGGAGACGCCGCATGAAAACAACCTGACCCGCTTCTACAGTTGCTTTAGTAGTAAATGTGTAGTGACGAATTCTAAGCTTGATGTTATATTTTCCGAGATTGGCAGTTGAACGTTGAAAACTGAAAATAACTGAAATATTGACAATGCGAATGTTTAACTGAACTTCATTCAGTTAAGGGAGAAACATGGGCTAGCTGGTTTGGAGCTTAAAAGTCACAATTTCGCCGCAAGGGCGAAGCAATGAATGTGATAGCAAGATATTGGAATGTCACACGAACATCGATGAGCAGCTCGATACTTGCAGCTTCCCGCTGAAGCACAAAAAAGGATGCTCGAAAAGGACACGTAAGTATACACAGGACAAGCGTGAACTAACAACTATCACTGTTACGCCTTTGTGTCCGAGCAACGCGCCGCAAGTGTCGACAACGCAGAACCCGACATTCTTCGATATTTCTTCTTCTTTTAAAGTGCGGCGCGCGGAACGACCCATCTGCGTCCCCTGCCCCACGTTGGCGTCTGATGCAAGCCGTGGGCTGTGTTCTTTGCTTCTCTTTTCGTTCCACATCACGAGTTGGTGCAGAAAGGGCCCTTTTTTCGTTAGCATCTGAAGGGCAATGTTCAAACTGAAAGAAAATGTAGGAGCTAGAGCTGTGCACGGGCCGCATTTTCGAGCCCGGTCCCGGCCCGGGCCCGCTGACTGCGTCGAAACCCGCCCGAGCCCGACGCTTAAGGGCTGCGTGCCCGCCCGGCCCGGCCCGACGTACAAAAACAAAAGCTCGGGCCCGGCCCGGTCGGGCCCGATCTTATGAAGTTTCGCTGCGGATACAAGATATCTTTTTTCGATAATGTGGCATATTATACAACGAAACATAAGCAGTCGACACATGACAGTCACCATATACACATATTAGAAGTTGTCGTGTAAATATAACAAGCTATCCAACGATTCGGGCTTAGTGAAGTGCGACGCTCCTGCATCACATATCCAGCCAGACTAAAGTTCCGTTCGCAGCTCACTCTTGTAGCAGGAATAGCCAATCTCTTTTTCGCAAGCATACCAAGCTTGGAATATTTAGGCTGCTTGTTCTTCAAGGAGTTTAGTACTTCAGATGCAGGACAGGGGGATGAATCCATCGATAGATATCAAAAGGCTCGTCTTGTGTGACCGGTAAATTTTTGTCATTGTTGCTCTGCTCACTAAATAATTCTAAGCATTGCTTTTCTGTGGCAGGCTGCTCTCCACAATTTTGTACACTCTCTTCTGAAAGCGAAGAAATAATCCACCGCAAGTTTGATTCGGGCTTTGCAGCTGGCCCGGCCCACCCGATAAAAAAAAACAAGGTGGCCCGAACCCGGCCCGGGCCCGAGGAGAGAGGACGTCGGCGTACCCGAACCCGGCCCGCGGGCCGGGCCGGGCTCAGGGCTTTCGGGCTACCCGGAGCCCGTGCACACCTCTAGTAGGAGCGTTGCGTCTTAGAAAACGCGCTCAAGCTCCTGCGAGATCCGCGTACCGCCAGCGGTAAAGGGTGTCTATAAATAGCTTCCCGTAATCATTCCGGCGCATGCACGGCGGGTGGCTGAGTGCTCTAACGCAGCGCGCTGCGGAGCCAGGGATCGCTGGTTGGAATTCCCCGGTCGGGGGACTTGTAATTCTCTTCTTCTGATTTATTTTCCTTGTGCCTTTTATATATATCCGGGGCATGACGGCGACGGCAAAAATCAGCCGATAGTGTCCCATTTAATTGCTACCGAAATAAAATGCTTAACAGCTAGTAATCATGTCCAATTATGTGTTTCATTCGGCTATGTGGACTAAAGATGGACGCAGACGTATTCACATAATCATATATTCTGTGAGTTGCACACAAGTCTTTCTGCGTTTTCAGTTGTGCTAAATTTGAAATTCTGCAATGTTTCCTAAAAGCTCAGTTTTGATGGTAATCAGACTCTAGAACACAGAATTATCCATGATACCTAATTTATCTTGCTTACACCACTAGCAAATAATTAAAACTGACCAGTATCAACAATATTATATTTAACTAGGATCATAAATCACACGATGTTCTGTACATTGAACTGTAAATGAAATAGACGTATACTCTTTGGCTCACACGAATGAAAACGCTGCCACGTTCGTAGGTGGTGACCGTCAGCATAAGAAAACACGTCATCATCACCACGCTGGACGTCACAGATTACGTTCATGGAGAAGCGGCCATTTCTAAACACCGGCCAACCGGACAACGATACCGGTGAATGGGAGAGCAGCCACGCTGTCAACTGTCGCGTCGTGTCAGAGGCCCATGTTGCAAGAGTGAGTCGTCGTCATGCTTTGTAGAACCATATGATCTCCAAGAATATAGAACAGACAATATAATCAACGCGAACTGTGTACTGTGCAACGGAATGAGACATCTCCGCACTGGCTCTTCCACTGGACAGTTCTCTTTCCAAGAAAGAGTGGACTGGCCCTCGAACATTGAAGTATGTGTAATTTTGCTAGTGAAGACTGTTGTGGGTTACAGATTTCAGCGGCTTCAGACATGCATTTATTTAGCGTTCCGTTTAAAGGATCTGAAGTGAGCGAGAAACTAGTCGCCACCAGTTATTAAATTTACAGATAAACACATTATTAATGAGATACGCAAGATCCCAATCTGCCAAATGAACCGTGACGAGAATGGTGGATTCTCAAGATGGCGCGTTTAGCAGTACCGCTATAGCGCGTTGGCTTCCACAGCATTTATATTTCGAAGACTGGGGTGATCATTTGCTTGAGGACAGCTTGCCGCTCGCCCATAAAGCTGGCCGTAGTACTCTGAGTCACCAGCGCATTTTACAGCGAAAGCTGTTATGAGATCACAAGAAGGGTCTTTCCTGCGCCGTAGTTGTCCGCCGCCGCCGCCGGTGTCCGTAACCAATATCGCACGAAATATGAAAAAACAACTAACTAAATAAACACACCTATGACAGAATGGGAATCGAACCCGGGTCTTCTGCGTGGCAGCCCAGCACTCTACCACTGAGCTACGACGCTGCTTGAAACTGCGGTGCAAACTGACCCTATGCAGGCTTCATGTCGGGTAAGGAATCGCGTTAACGTGTGTTGTAACACGTTTTAGAACAGTAAAGTAAGAACCAGACTTCACACAATGCGAATTGTGTAACGAGTGGGGGGCGTTCAATGCTCCAACCCATTACAAAAGCCTCAGGCAAAATTCTTCATCGTCGTCAGCCACAGCATCAACAAAGTGCACATAATGCGTTACGAGACTGTAGCGGGTATCGCGCTTTTCTGAAGGATGACGAATAATAGCATAGTAGGCGCTTCCCCACAACACAAAAATTATGACGATTTATGGCGGGGAGTGGGTACCATGCAAGTGCGCTTGTAGTAGTTGCCCCAAGAGTGCTTTAAAAAGGCTCTAAAAAGGCTGCTCTCCCAGCTTTCGCTGTAGCTGTGCTGCGCGTTCCCCGCAGGCCTGGCGGTTTTTTTTCTCCAAACACAAAGAAGTGTAATGTAAGAGCTGCTGAGTGCTCTCTTGTAGTGAATGTTGCCACTCCCGCTCCTGTCGTTCTATTTGTATGTTACCGCCCCATTACACGTGTAAGTTTTTCCTTGCGCAAACCGCGCCCGAAGGACTCATAACCATCTAGATAATATTAGAAGCTTCCGATGAGATTACGGGCACAATGCGAACATCAGAGTTTGTCCTTTCACTTACGCGGCCGCTAGCGACAACGTCGGAATCTTCGATGTCACATCTATAAATGCCGAAGTGCTTCACGGCTTGGCAGATTATCGCTAGCCGATGCTCTGTTCGTCGCTGTCAGTGTAGACGCGTCGGCAAAATAAATCGGGGCGCGCGAGCGGCGACCACAATCAGATAAAACTGCACCGCCGCGCCGTCTGACGTCTGCCGAAACATCGCAGTGCGCGTGCGCGTCCTTTGACGCTCGCAGCGATGTCTTTGTACTCGCTCAGCGGAATAGCTGATTAAATGCAGAATTTTACGGTAGTGGCACTTTCTTCGTTCAATCTGTCACGCACGCAGTTCGACGGGGGCACGGTTAACGGGCTCACGACGGGCTCACTTTACACGATTTATAAGATAACGTATCTTGCCTCAGTGACAAATTGGTGCCACATATGCGAATTTAGTTCTCTTCTGTGCATGCTTTTTTTTTTCAAGGCGTACTGAAATGCGAACGAGGGCACCAAAAACGAACAGACGTCAAGCCGAAAAAAAGCCCCCCACCTCCCCGAAGGGAATCGTGAGGAAATGCGAATGCATTTCGCGCCCGCTTCACTCCATTTATATATGGTGGTTGTGGTTTGAAGAAGGAAAAAGGCGCCTAATTTCTGCAGCCCGGTCGGGAGCACGGCGCAGCGCCTTTTTTTTTTGCTTTTTCTTGTTTTTTTAAATTTTTTTTTATTTATTTTTTTTAATTTTTTTTTTCATATATAGCTCCGCCGAGCTCCGCCGCAGACCGCTTTTAGTTAACGCGCACGCTGCGAATTTTTATTGTTCAACAACGCACAGGAGAAATCTCCCACCGGCACCACCTTGGAGGTCAAGATTCATTGCCATATATACGGGGTGGCCAGTGAACGGTTGTGCAGCGCGAGCAGTCGGTTTTTTCAACCAAGAAACTCGCTAGCAGACGCTGCCTGTGTCGGCGTCGCCAGGCGAGAGAGGGAGAGGGGGGGAGCGTAGGAGAGGAGAGAGAGGTGGGGTGCGCATGCGCAGTGGGAGTGTGGACGCTGCGGGCAGAGATGCCTAGAGAAGAGAGGGGGGGAGCGTAGGAGAGAAGAAGAGAGGTGGGACGCGCATGCGCAGTGGGAGTGTGGACGGCGCGGGCAGGGATGCCTAGAGGAGAGAGGGGGGAGCGTAGCAGGGGGAGAGAGGAGGGGAGGCGCATGCGCAGTGAGGGTGTGGTTGCCGCGGGGAGGGATGCCTAGGGGAGAGAGAGGGAGAGAGGAGGTTTTTTATCTTTATTTTTTTTGAAAGGGTTTGCGCATGCGCAGTAAGGGCGGCCACGCCGTACACAACCACCACCGGATTAAGCTTCGCCATAAGATGCTTCACATCTAACACCTGCCGGCGCGCACACCTCCTCAACCTATCCTCCTCCTCCTCCTCCTCCGCGGACAACGCCAACGCCGCACAACGCCAACGCCGGATGCCTGACATAGCCCGACTATGAAATGCATTCGCATTTAAAACCGGCAGATCGCACGCACTGTGGCAATCGAAGCAGCCAGCAAGGAAGCAAATTAATGCGAAGCAGCCAGCAAGGAGCAAATTATGTTGTACACTATATGTATGTCGTTATTTACGTGTGAGGACCTGTCATTTGTGTTTCACACAAATTTGTGTGAGGACCTGTCATTAGTCACGTCACACAATACAAATTTTGGTGTATATCAAGCTAGCGAACTGGACGCAAGCGCACCATGAGCGTGGCATGTAACTGGCATTGTAGATGACAAGCATGCCAAGATTTTGATGTTACCACCTGCCACTTATGTACGCTTAATTTTAGATGTGAAGCATCTTATGGCGAAGCTTAATCCGGTGGTGGTGGTGGTGTGCCGCGTGCCCACCCTTACTGCGCATGCGCAAACCCTTAAAAAAATAAAAATAAAAACCTCCTTTCCCCTCTCTCTCCTCTAGGCATCCCTCCCCGCGGAAACCACACCCTCAGTGCGCATGCGCCTCCCCTCCTCTCTCCCCTCTTACACTCCCGCCCTCTCTCCTCTAGGCATCCCTGCCCACGGCGTCTACACTCCCACTGCGCATGAGCGTCCCCCCTCTCTCTCCTCTCCTACGCTCCCCCCCTCTCCCCCTCTACGCATTCCTGCCCACGGCGTTCACACTCCCCACTGCGCATGCGTGTCACCCCCTCTCTCTCCTCTCCTACGCGCCCCCCTCTCTCGCCTCGCGACGCCGACGCAGGCAGCGTCTGCTAGCGAGTTTCTTGGTTGAAAAAACCGACTGCTCGCGCTGCACAACCGTTCACTGGCCACCCCGTATATATGGCAATGGATCTTGACCTCCAAGCTGGTGCCGGTGGGAGATTTCTCCTGTGCGTTGTTCAACAATGAAAATTCGCAGCGTGCGCGTTAACTAAAAGCGGAGTGCGGGTCTCTGTGTCCAGTCGGAGTCTTCTGTCTCTCATTGCCCATTAGCAGCGATTGGCATGTTCCAGTAGGAAACACTGCTCCATCACTGCCTGCTTTGCGCCTCCCCAGTTTTCTCTCCTGCGCAACGCTGCGATGAACGCCAGCGTCAACGCCGCCGCCAGTGTAAGCGTTAGCGCCCGCTGCTTCACATCTACACATGGTTCCCTTTAGCGGGAGATGGTGTAATTTTTACCTCGAATCACAGCGAGACGCGAGAGCAATCTGCCTCCGTTTCGCATGCGTTCGTATAATCTTGCGCTTTGCGCATCGTGAAGACGCCATCCGCATTCCAGCGTTTAAATTGATGGACACTTTGTCAATTCCAAAGTGTGTTCCTCGAACGCCTGTGCCCACTGAGACGGGGTCGGTCAGAATGGAACGTGATGCGCGCGTCTCCCTCCTTCCATGATTAGAGACGCTGGGCACAGCGACGCTACTCAAGCAAAGCACGAGCGCTTTAGAGTCCAACGCGAGCGGCGTCCGTTCGCGCACCCCGGCGCCCACCTGGCACCGTGCCAGCGCACGGCTGGAGGGACGGACGGACGGACGGCCGGACGGATGACCGGACGAACGGACGTGAGCATGAGACACTAAAGGATTCCGCCTTAAAAAATTGGTGTATATCAAGCTAGCGAAATGGCCCCGACAGTGTCATGAGCGTGGCATGCAAGTCATGTTGCACATGACATGTCATGATTTCCATATTACCACTTGTCATTTATGCTCGTCATGCAGTTACGTCACTCAATACCAAAGTTGGTGTATATCAAGCTAGCGAAATGGCCCCGCCGGTGTCATGAGCGTGGCATGCAAATCATGTTGCACATGACATGTCATGATTTCCATTTACCACTTGTCATTTATGTTCGTCATGCAGTCACCTCACTCAATACCAAATTTGGTGTATATCAAGCTAGCGAAACGACCCCGACAGTTTCCTGAGCATGGCATGCAAATCATATGTTGCACATGACATGTCATGATTTCCATTTACCACTTGTCATTTATGTTCGTCATGCAGTCACCTCACTCAATACCAAATTTGGTGTATATCAAGCTAGCGAAACGACCCCGACAGTGTCATGAGCATGGCATGCAAGTCATATGTTGCACATGGCATGTCATGATTTCCATATTACCACTTGTCATTTATGCTCGTCATACAGTCACGTCATGCAATACCAAATTTGGTGTATATCAAGCTAGCGAAACGGCCGTCAGCGCGCTATAAGCGTGGCATGTAAATCATGTTGTAAATGACATGCAGGTCATGATTTTCATATTAGCACCTGTCATTTATGTTGGTCATGCAGAAATGTCTCATCGTACCAATTTTTCGATATATCAAGTTAAGAAAACGGCCTCAGGAGCAATATGGCCATGGCGCGTAAATCATATTTATCATGACAAGTTAGTCATGATTTTCATGATATTCCCAGTCATTCAGATTAGTCATACAGTCATGTTATGCCATACCAATTTTGGTATAAATCCCATTAACGATACGGCCAGGAAAGCACAACGTTGTAGGCGGCTAGATAGATAGATAGATAGATAGATAGATAGATAGATAGATAGATAGATAGATAGATAGATAGATAGATAGATAGATAGATAGATAGATAGATAGATAGATAGATAGATAGATAGATAGATAGATAGATAGATAGATAGATAGATAGACTCAAAGTCACCGAAGTTCGCTAAGAAATGCTTCGCATTTAAAATGCTTCACTTTACTAGCATACGATTAGAAGACAAGGTCCGGCTGCTACGCGTGATCTGTTTATAAATGCGAAGCGAGAGGTGTACCGTTCACCGCCTATGTGCAACCGTCGAACTTAGCGCATGACGGACTGAACAAAGAAAGCGACCCCTACCGCAAAACGCTACATGTTATGAGCTAGCCTGCTGCACGCTCGTAAAAAGACATGGCTACGAGCGTGAAAGGACTAGCACGTGCCCTGCGATGTCTCGTCAGACGTTAGACGGCGCGGCGAGGCAGTTTTATCTGATTCTGGTCGCCGCTCGCACGTCCCGACTTATTTTGCCGACGGGTGTACGTACAGCGTGCATTGCTTGCTTGCAGTTTGGCTTTCGGTTTCCGGCCACAAGTCAGGCAAAATAAAGAGTTACGTATTTCCGAATCTGCTGCAGTCTTTTGCCCCTTCACGACCACGTGAAAATATATTGCGCGACAAACTGTTGACCTTAACAAGTGAAGCTTTTTAAATATAACAGATGTCAGCGTTCGCATCGTAGCTGAAAATCCCGGGGAACGAGTACACCCTGTATTTGCGGTTTTAACTTTTTTATAGCACAAAGAAAGCAAATCGAGACCAGCCAACGAGTCTGACAACCCGCACAGCTGTTTTCTCAGTCTTAGTACCGCTAGTTCGCAACTGCACAAATTTTCTATATTTATCAATGCACAGTAAACATTGAACCATTTCTGAAAGGACATGTTTCACTTTCGTGTTTACCGATTCCTATGAAGGAGGGATCAGCCATGCTTTTTTTGTATACTCTCAGGTACAAGTTAACCCACAATAGAGAGAGAGAAGAAATAGGAAAATGAAAGGTGGGAATAAAGCTCAGGAACTTCCGGTTTGCTACTTTGCACTGGGGGGAATGGAAATAGGACACAAAAAGAAGGAAGGTACAGTAAGAACGAAAAGTAAGACTTCACCTGAGTGCATATTGAACCCCTAGTTCCTTTCCTCATACGACCCTTTAAAATACATTTGTGAAGGCCATGTTCATAAATCTTGATTTTTCTCGGATGTTCGCAGTCGAAATATTATTATTGCGATAGCAATTATCTGGACACTCGCGGCTAGTTTTCGCCGTCGGCGTCGCCGGTGTCCGCCGTCCTCGTCGTCCGCCGTCATTTGCCGTATATGTATATGTATATATATAACCGGCCCCGCCCGTCGTTCGTGAGCGTGAAAAGACGCGAAAGGGGGGGGGGGGGGGTCCCGTCCCTCGAGCGACCTTCGATTTTACGAGCGGGGGCGCGCGCGTTATCTCCCCTTCTCGGGGGGGGGGGGGGGCGGTGTACCCTTCTACGTGCTGCGCTCTCAACGCGAAGAGAATTCTCTTAAACAAGCGTTTTCTAGAGTTGCGTGAGATCGGATCCAAAAAGAGTTAGCTGCCAGCCTCACTTCGTATAACATTACAATTTTTTGCTATCGCATTCATTGCTTCACCCTTGCGGTGAAACTGTGACATTTTTTTTTTTTAGTCAGTCTCTTTCTTGATGTGTAGGGCCTACTTTAATTTATCGGCGAAAGTATTAATTTTTGAACAATCGCATGTTCCATAGCACTCGTAATTCCACATATGAATGCAAGAAGCAGTAGGGGAAATGCAGCATCGGCGTCACTTATACAGCCTTCAATCCGCTGGTTGTTGTGCGTGCGATCAAGCGGAGCAACTGAGCAGCATCGCCATGTTGCTTGGTTCGCTACGGCGCCAGTAATCTACTATGCGCAAAAGTCTAAGCGAGCACCCACTGATGACGTCATAGGGGGGCGGCGGCAGTTGGGAATGTGCCCGGGGCGCTGGCTGTTCCGCAAACGCAGCCAATGCCATCTAGGAAAATAATTGCAGGCCTGCTCACTGCCGCTGTGACGTCTCACGTTTTGACGGAGCGAGGACGCACGGGAGGCTGTTAAGCCATTGCCACCAACGTCTTCCGTGGAAAGATAAAACGTTCGCGGCGAGTTTTACATGTGCAATAGCTTAATTTTGCCTTTTGCGTCGGGATTGGCGCTGGTTTGTGGAAATGTATTGCGCTTTAAATTCTTTGGTGATTTATCTGTAAGCCATTGATTACTTAAACAAAGGTTGTACGCTATCGAACGTGCGATCGATTTATAAGAGGAAAGTTTGATGGCCCAACAAAGTGACCAAATAAACAAGGTAAATTTTAGTCATTCTTTATTGAACACACAAACACACACACACGGCACAGTGTGTGTGTGTTTCCACAGAAATTGTTCCCCATTCATTTGTTAACTTCTGCAGTTTTCTCTGCGAAGTGAGCGCTTTTGTACTGTCGTGCCGGTTACTGGATCGGTGTATTTGGTAGTCACCCTTAAGTATTCCGGCTTGAAATGGAACTCAGACACGTGAAAACCATTTAAGAAAGCGATTTATCACAGGGTTTCTGCTCCACATGCCCCTTATTGACTACGTTACAAAACAGGAAAATCTTTGAGGTGTCTGCAGACATCCAAATTCGGTTCAAGAGCAGCAGTACGTTTTGCAAGGAAACATATTAGGTGAAGGTGCTGGCAAGACTGACGCATAATTATAATACCGCAGAAAAAAATGGTCAGAGCAGCGGTAAGAACTACTACGTACTACATAACAGATGCACGACGCCACGCACCAGCCCTCCTTCCCTTTTCTCAACAAAGTAATCGGAGGGGTTACAGTGAGCCCGAGGTGCTGTGCGCAAATAGTGATAGGTTTACTGACGCTGAAGGAAAAACGTCTGTTCTGAGAACATATTGCCGCGGGCGTTCATTGCTTCATTTTGATGTGTTCGGGGTGCGAGCAGCGGAACGTAAAATGCGTCGCTCGCTCCGCTTTTGAAGACAGCTTACAGGATCGTTGAGGGTGCGTCTACGTCATTTCGCCGTCGTTTTGCGGCCAAGCAGACCGCGTCCCAGCAAATGCGCTCGTCAGAAACACGAAATCTATGCAGTTTCTTGCACTGTCTCAGGAGAGCTACGTTATCGCGGCGGTGAGCGTGAGTGAAGCTCAGCTAAAAGCGTCTAATGTCAAGGCTTACTTTAGGAAGTCAGAAGCACACACGATATCAATCTACAGAAAGAACCGAACGTGTTAGAGGCGGTGCTTTTAAAACAAATCAAAAGCATACCTTCGAATCAAGCAGAGAACGCATATCGATGTCATCCAGGATGAAGGACACGCTCTCATCTCAGGCTTTTGGTCGTCCTTGGCGAATTAAAACACTCGGACCTTCGGTACATTGTCAATATCGGCGACAGTTGGGCCCGCAGCAGTGCCCCATTGGGAGTGCTTCCAGGTGTACACTACGCGAACATTCAGTGAACGAAGCACATCACATCACCAGGCAACACTTGACGCAGAAAACGCGGTCTTCTTCACGCACTCGCCAAAAGAAACACCAGCACGCCACGACAGGCTTCGTCAGGCTTAGCAATAATGCTCTCTCGAACGGTGGGAGCATGAATGCGCACGTCTACTCGGCAGGAGACGAGGGTCAAAAGTGTGGGACGTCAGAGGCCGTGCCCGGAATAGTGAGCAGGGCCTGAATTATTCTTCTAGGTGGTATTGACGTAGCCCGGGAGTTACGTGACGGCATTTGTGAAATGGCCTTATCTCTCCAACAACATCGGCAGTGGTCGTCGTAGTGGTTTATGCGGAACAGTCTGATAGCTGTGCGATGGCTTTTTCCTCTGTGCTTTCGCCTGAATTGGTTGTCCGTTCGGACCACGCAGGCGGCAAGGCACGATGATCGTATATGGCGGTCAAAATGGAAACGAGTGATGCTACAGCGGTGCGACTATGGTGTTTTATGTGTGGATGTGCTGGCGTATCCTTGTGGCTGACTGTGACAAGATTTGCACAGTGGTGTGTATGACCTTCAGAAGCAGGCGGCAATGACAACAGGAAACACCCACTGCAACTCTTCACCAAAAAAGGAACCTGGCTCAAGCTGGCGGTAAGAGCGAAATGAAGGAACATTTGTTGCATACGTGTTAAGCCTTCTGTGTAGCTCGTTTTGACTAGCGAAATAGACCTAGAATGTGGTTAAGCGATTTTCTCTGTGGCTTACTTGTCAGCTATGGCACTTATGAGAGGGTAGACACTTTCCGTATAGAGAACTTCACTATGTGAGTGGTTATATCAAAGTAAAAAACACACATTTCATTTCAGCTGCAAAACGTTCAAGACCACCTTGTCATGCAGGTGTCGGGTATCACGAAGCTGGGGTTTTTTTTCAGTCTTTCTTGAATTCTCCAACTAATTTTTTCGAGGCGTGTATGCAGTTTGAATCGCACTTTTCTAGAGTGGTGGAGCACGTGCCTCTGGAGACTGGCGCCCTTTACTGCTACTACCTCACATTATCTACAAGCTTGTGTTCTTGCTTAGATTATCGCGCAAGGACCTAGCACGCGCTGTAGCTACTACGTCCTTGTCCTTTGTCCTTTCTTGCACTGGTGTCACATAATAGACCACCAACATGCCCAAAAATTCGCTCTCTTAAGCTATAGCTACGTTGGGAATCATAGAAACCGCTTGTATAGAAATATTCGTCGTCACGGAAGAAAGGAACATGGTAATAAAAATGTGTTCGCAGAAGTGTTGTTTGGATTAGCGCAAAGGCCGTGAAGACATCCGAATGCCGTTTTCACTTCATGTATTTGCATTAGAAACCCTTAGTACGATTTGTAGCGGATGGTGCTTTTACGCATTGTTATAAAGAATTATGTGCGCGAATTCGACGTCTTATTCATAAGCGCTTTCCTATTCATTTGAAAAGCGGCAGTCACATTCGCGTTTTTTTTTTTTTTTTTTGAGGCGAAAATGTTCGAGGCCGGTGTACTTAGATTAAGGTGCATGTCAAAGAACCCCATGTGGCAGGAATTTCCGGATCCCTCCACTACGGCGTCTCTCGTAATCATGTCGTGGTTTTGGAACGTCAAATCCCAGATAATATTCAACGCGGAAATTTGGGCTAGATAATATAAATGTTATCATTCGTGATATCTACGTGACCGTACCTTGTCATCCAGGAAAACACTTCTTCAAGCACGATTCTTTTCACATACTGTTCGATGTTTTCTAGCCATGCAGATGAGACAGCGACGTTTATGAGCGTCCATTTGGCGGCGATAATTAACGCACCATTGATGAGGAAAGAAGAAGTCGATAGCTAAGACGTTGCGAAGGCTTCGTAATTCAGCTGCATAGGGCCGAACAAACACAGCCGCTGTAGCTGCTCCCGCTGTGCTTACGGAGTAGACCGCGTGTGGCGACCGCGAAATTGCGCAGGAATGACTTCACGTGGAAAGCTTTTGCGGCAGTTTTGTTAATTGAAGTAGGGAAAAAAGTACTCTTAGCATTCGGTGATCGGAAATTACCGAGATAGGAAATTCCCGTACTCAGAAAGGGGGCTACTTTAGCCGAAATGCGTTGCCCCATGCGGTCCAGGAAGCACGAAATCAAATTGACCGAAGGTCAGGCAAGTTAATGCTTGGAAGGTGGTCCGTGCAAATAGGTGAAAAAAGAGAGTATTTCGGTCAACGTTCGCCGGATGGCGCTGCAGTCATTACACATTTCGGTTCATCGATTAGGAAGAAACGAATGAATGCGGTGCGTTTGCGTAGAAAAAGATTTCGCGCATCCCACGCCTTGTGGGAATCGCTTTTACACGAAGAAGTCGTCCATTATTTCCCCGTGCTGAATTTTTTCGGCTTTGAGCGAAATGCTACGTGGTGGATCCACGTGTTTCTGTTAATGCAGTAGTTGTGCGCACATCGTGGGATTAGCAGGAACGTCGACTGCACTGACATTTAGAGGGAACTCATGGTCTGACGTAACGTCACAACTAACATTAGAGAAAAAAAACATCTGCATTATCGAAACGAAGTGCACTTTACGGTACGGTGACGTGAATTTCATGCGTAACTTTCACTAGCATCTCCGTCTAAGGTCCAGCAACGTTTGAATATAGCTTGCTCAATCACACGAATACAAACGTAATGTTTATTAGACTGCTAAATCCTTCAAACTTGTGAATAATTACGGCGTTTGTCTGTATACGAGGAGACTACATCCTCTTGGCCGAGATATTTTTTCTAGAGTATATCGAGGTTGTGGCGGCTCGAAGTCCCACTGGCGCCCATTTCAATTGTGTTGAGGGGTGTGCGGTGGTGATGTGCTTCGCCCTGGCTGGGACGATAACGCCTAGCGTTCAAGTCGGAAATTGACACCATAGCCGCCCGAGGTTGCCGTGATGGTCACGCTCAATGCACCGCAAGGGGCCCATGTTTCCATTACCGAGGCCGTCACTTACAATGACTTCGTTATGCATCTTCGAACTAGGCAGCGCAAGAAACGAGGACACTAGAAAAGTACAACACACCAACAGTGTGTTGTACTTTTTTGTGTCCTCGTTTCTTGCGCTGCGTAGTTCAAAAATGCATAACCATTTCCAACCTGCCCAAATGTCAATTCTTCTACGATGACTTCGGCCGTGATCATGTGGAGCTTGCCGACGCTCAGGCGATTTGAAGCGAGCAGGCCACCCATGTCGCTTAAGTTCATCTTGCGTCGTTGGCCAGGGTATCCCTGTGAGCCCTCGCGTTCTCCTAGCCAGATATCTTATCGCACGCCCGATGACAAAAGACGTCGTCCGCAGAGTCGAGGCAATTTGCGTTGAGCGCCCGACGTCCCCATTCCTGTATCGGAGCCGCATGTCGTCAGAGCACATAGCGGCGCCTTCTTCGCTTATCACAAAGTAGCTCAATCAATCTGACCTCATCCTCGGTCAGCATGAGGTCCTGGCCCAGCCTGGTACGAAATGAACACGCGTCATTCTGACAGACCATGTGGACTCGTGAAAGGTAGTCGCGCGGTTTTCAGGGGTGTTCTATCTTCGGCTCCCTCATTTGCCTTGTGTTCCTGTGTGTATTGTCACGTGGTCGTGACGTCGACGAAGGCAACAGTCGGCGTGTCAGAGAAGAAACGCTTTATTTGGCCGAACTTAGCCTTGAAACTGAAAGTCAGTCTACAGCAATACACACTGGCACTGCTAGCGGCGAACAGAGCGTCGGACGTCAATAAAACTGACAAGCGCTGAAGCGCGTCGGCTTTTATACATCTATCACCGAACATTCTAGCGCTATCGCTAGAGGCGACCACCCGAATCACCGAAAGGCAATGCTGTGAGAGGCAAAGCTATAGCGGTACTGCTAAACACGCGATCTTGAGAATCCACCATTCTCGTTGCGGTTCATTTGACAGATTGGATCTTGCGTATCTCAATAATAATATGTTTATCTGTAAATTTAATAACTGGTGGCGACTAGTTTCTCGCTCACTTCAGGTCCTTTAAATGTAATGCTAAATAAATGCATGTCTGAAGCCACTGAAATCTGTAACCCACAACAAGCTTCACTTGCAGAGTTTAAACAGAGTTCAATGTCCGAGGGACAGTCCACTCTTTCTTGGAAAGAGAACTGTCCAGCGGAAGAGGCAGTGCGGAGACGTCTTATTCCGTTGCACAGTACACAGGTCGCGGTTATTATTAAAGACGATAGTCTTTCTTGGGATACTTAAACGCAAAATTTTGGTCTGTCTGTCTGTCTATCTGTCTGTCCGTGACCCGATTCAGCTAGCTACAGGGCCAAAGTTTAACTAATTTCTGAACGCCCAGCCATCTTGAACTGGTGTTTTCATTCATACTTGTGAACATATTCGATCAAAAAGCAAATACTACGCATACCTGAGGCGCAACATTAATATGTTAGTGTCAGGTCGTGTGTTCTTTTATTAGAAAATACATAGGTACGTAATTCTATAGACCCTAGTGTTTTATCTATGCCAGCCAGATGCAGCCAATTCAACGTAGAGTAGGCGCTGTCCGAGGCAAGGCAAAACATAGTAGTACGGCCGGCACAAGACTATCGTCTTTCGACGACATTTGCAGCGAAGCACGCAGATACGCGGCCAATTTTTTGTCTGTTCTATATTGGCACGTGGTCGTGACGTGGACGGAGACAGCAGTAGGCTTCTTGAAAGTGAAACTCTTTATTTGGCCGAACTTGTGGCCGTGAAACGGATACGCAAATTACAGCAAGCAATGCACGCTGTACACTGTTATCGGCACACAGAGCGTCGGTCGTCGATAAACTGACAAGTGGTCAAGCGCATCGGCTTTTATCGGCGTCGTATCGTCGAAGATTCCAGCGTTATCGCTAGCGTCCGCGTATGTTCCAGAACCAACTCCGATGTTCGCGCTCAGTACGCAATCTGATCGGCAGGTTCTAACATTATCTAGATAGTTCCCAGTCATTCGGGCGCGCTGCGTACAAGGCAGCAGTTACATTGCAATGGGACGGTAACACGAAAAAAGAAAGAAAAGAGTGGGCGTGGCACTGAACTCTGAAAAAAAAAAAAATGACACGTGACTGGAATGCAAGGCGCATCAGGAAGCTGCGCCCTCAAACAGGATCCCTGTGACGTATTAAGCGAAGACTACGCTCCCGCCTTTTGCTGGTGGTAGTGTAGTCACGTGTTATTTTTCATATTATGCATGCTTTATCAGCCAGAAAAAAATGAGCACGTAGTTTGTACGTAGCTGAAAATAGCGCAGTCAGATGTCATTTGAGCACGCCTAAATATGCCTCATTGGTATTTTAATGATCACCTGAGTAGTTGTAGACTTAGAATCATAATTAGGACTAATTAACTAAACCTCTTTAACGGAACAATTAGCAGTGGCGGTAACAGTATACTGGAAAAAAAATATGCACTCGGTGTGCTTCGCGTAATGACGTTGCTCTTTTTTTTGTTTTAAATCGTGCACTGCGTGATATTTGGAACGCCCTGTATACTTGGGTAATTGATTCGTACATGTACACGCCTTCTGCTTCGGTAATTGGCTCTTTACAGATTTCTCAATTAGGCAGGTCGTTATTAGCATCGACTTCTGTGAGGCACTAACGATATGACGGAGTGGGCTATTACGTCCATGACTCGGCGTGACAAATTAGCGGCGCATCGACTTCACATTTGCAAGCCATGGCGTCGACGCTAAAGAGCGTGATTAGCGCCATCCTTCATGGTCGCGACCGAAGCTTCACGGGTCGTTACGCCCTAATGAGCCAAAGGCGTGTCGCTAAGCATAGTGGCCTTTGAGAAATACACGCGGTAATCGAATAAAGCGACGCAACGCACCGAATCATACGCTGTCAGCTGCGTATCACTACAGCATTATGTTTGTTTTTGCACTCATTTCTAGTTAATTTTACACACCAAAAACTAGTCCTCGCAAGCGAGAATATTTGACCCATGATCATGGTGTCCTCTGTCACTAATTCACATCGACACGCTCGTTACCTTGTAGCGGCAATTAGTCCTTTCAGAATTTAAATCAGCGCAATCGACAGGAGGTGACAGAGGAGAGGATACAGAACGCTGAACTTCTTACAGTTTATTTCATGGAAAGCCTTCGCTTTTATACATTTACACTGTTACAGCATCCATGTGTGTAACCTGCAAATAAATTTAGAGATTGTCTTTGTAACGTAGTTTATCAGCAGCCCCTGACATATGGAAACTATTACGTTGGTCAGACGGGTCGTCTTTGTTTAAATAAAAAACCGGCAGATCCCACGCACCGTGGGAATCGATGTAATGCGAA
This sequence comes from Rhipicephalus appendiculatus, assembly GCA_030522465.1. NCBI lineage: Eukaryota > Metazoa > Arthropoda > Arachnida > Ixodida > Ixodidae > Rhipicephalus > Rhipicephalus appendiculatus. The sequence continues at coordinate 102,704 of JALIZH010008735.1, read as the reverse complement.
GCAGCCAGCAAGGAGAAAATCATGCTGTACATAATATGTGTGTCATTATTTACATGTTAGGACATGTCATTTTTGTTCGTCATACAGTCACGTCGCGCAATACAGATTTTGGTGTATATAAAGCTAGCACACTGGACGCAAGCGCACCATGAGCGTGGCATGTAAATGACATTGTAGATGACATGCATGCCGAGATTTTCATGTTACCACCTGCCACTTATGTTCGCTTAAATTTTTTACCTGAATCGCAGCGAGACGCGAGACCAATCTGCCTCCGTTTCGGATGCGTTCGTATTCTTGTGCTTTGCGCATCGTGCAGACGCCATCCGCGTTCCAGAGTTTAAATTCACGCACACTTTGTCAATTCCAAAGTGTGTTCCTCGAACGCCTGTGCCCACTGAGACGGGGTCGGTCAGAATGAAACGTGATGCGCGCGTCTCCCTCCTTGCATGATTAGAGACGCTGGGCAGAGAGACGCTACGGAAGCAAACCGCGACCGCTGTAAGTCCAGCGCGACCGGCGTTCGTTTACACGCCCCGGCGCTCACCTGGCACCGTGCCAGGGCACGGCTGGAGGGAGGGACGACCGCACGGACGGACGGACGGACGTGAACATGAGACAGTAAAGGCTTTCGCCTGAAAAGCTTCGTGTATATCAAGCTAGCGAAATGGCCACGAGAGTGCATGAGCGTGGCATGCAAGTCATGTTGCACATAGCATGTCACGATTTCCATATTACTAATTGTCATTTATGCTTGTCAAACAATCACGTCACTGAATGCCGAATTCGATGTGTATCAAGCTAGTGAAACGACCACGGGAGTACCATGATCGTGGCATGCAAGTCATGCTGCACATGACATATCATGATTTTCACATTACCATTTGTCACTTATGCTCGTTATACAGTCACGTCACTGAATACCGAATTTGGTGTAAATCAAGCTAGCGAAACGGCCCCGAGAGTGTCATGAGCGTGGCATGCAAGTCATGTTGCTCATGACATGTCATGATTTTCATGTTACCACTTGTCATTTATAAATGCTCGTCATAAAATCACGTCGCTCATTACCAAATTTGGTGTATATCAAGCTAGCGAAAGCGGCCACGGGAGTACCATGAGCGTAGCATGCAAGTCATGTTGCACATGACATTTCATGATTTCCATATGACCACTTGACATTTATATTCGTCATACAGTCACGTCACGCAATACCAAATTTGGTGTACATCAAGCTAGCGAAACGGCCGTCAGCGCGCCATGAGCGTGGCATGTAAATCATGTTGTACATCACATGCAGGTCATGATTTCCATATTACCACCTGTCATTTATGTTGGCCATGCAAAAATGTCTCATCGTACCAATTTTTGGATACATCAAGTTAAGAAAACGGCCTCAGGGGCACTATGGTCGTGGCGTGTAAATCATACTTTTCATGACAAGTTAGTCATGATTTTCATTATATGACCAGTCATTCACGTCTGTCATACAATCATGTTATGCCACACCAATTTTGGTATAAATCCCATTAACGATACGGCCAGGAGAGCCCAAAGTCGTAGGCGGCTAGATAGATAGATAGATAGATAGATAGATAGATAGATAGATAGATAGATAGATAGATAGATAGATAGATAGATAGATAGATAGATAGATAGATAGATAGATAGATAGATAGATAGATAGATAGATAGATAGATAGATAGATAGATAGATAGATAGATAGATAGATAGATAGATAGATACGCTCAAAGTCGCCGAAGTTTGCTAAGAAATGCTTCGCATTTAAAAGGTTGAAAGAACATTTGTACAATGTTGATCGGTCAAAGCAAGGGTGGTTGTCCGCTCACTGTAGCACGTGTGGGTGTGGAGCAAGATATTCAGATTGTAGCAGTGTCGCCAAATGCAGAGATCGCACCAGACGCGAAATCATCGAGGCATTCAAGATTTTTTTCTTTAAAGGATGATTGTGTAAGTACCCCCTCTGTCGCTCTCACTGATAAAGAATTAATTTATCTAGGTTTGTCGACGTGATGAATTCTTGTGACGTTTTTGTGTTCCGCGCATGGCTGTTGTAACCGTGTGTAACTGTATAAAAGCGAAGGCGCTTTCCAAAGAAATAAACTGTTTGGAAGTTCAGCGCTCTGTAACCTCTTCTCTGTCTCCTGCTGTCGGTTGCGCCGATTTAAATTCTCATTCATGTACCAACACGCCCAATCCTACAGTCTCCTTAGCCCTTTAAGTCACTGAGATTGGTGCTGTTGCTTCGCAAGGCACTTATATCAATGCAAGACTGTAGCGTTGTTTTTCCGATTATCTTTTGTTCCAATTACAGTCCGTTTTCATTGAGTGCGAGAAAAAATAAAAAAAAACTTGGGAAGTTTGACATCAGTTATAAGAAAAAAGGGTATCCCAATATCAGAGATGCAAAGAAAAAATGCGCTAAAGCAATTAGAACGAAAGAAAAAAGATTACTGAAACTACAAATATCTATAGACACTGACAACCGTGCATAGCAGTAAAGCGCCAGTTTCGTCTAAATGGCGAAATGAAGGAAACTAACTGTGAGGGCCTTAGTGACGCCCTCTGACTGCATGCAGTGGACAGCCGTTCAGTTTGTCTTTCTTGCTTCAACCCACTGCAATAGATGCGATTGCAACAAATTAGAATGCTGTACAAAGTCATGCTACGCATCTAACTACTTTAGCACCCAACCTGGCGTAACTGAACAAAACGCTGATGCATGGAAACGCGGCCGGTGCAGCGAGCGAAGACGTATTCGTGTTGTCTACCACTTCAAGGCCAAGTAAGCTCTGAGAAAACGGCACGTCCGTACATGGTATGAGCACAAGCGTGAGTACAAAGCACTCTTTACCTTCGTACCTTTGCGGAACGGTGCAATGGCATGAGTACAAAGAACTTACCCGGAGGAGCACAGTGCGAAGTTCCTGCCGGCGGCGAACCCCCATGATCCTCACGCATGACAGAGAACGATCGCTTCAGCCACGATACTTGACCGCCTATGTTATCACGGTATGCTAATACGGAAACAAATTATTTAGTAAAAATTAGTTCAACTGACGTTAGGTGCTTCGTGTTGCCCTCAGCAGCATAATATTGTTACGCTTGGATATTGTTACGGTGTGTCATTTCCATGACACACCGTAACAATATGTCTATTTAGTTTTCCATAAAATGTTGTTGAGTAACTGTTGATACGAGAATTCTTCATTGATATCACTTATTGGTAGCCAAGATTGCTCAATATATTGTAATTGGAAATCATGTCATGCCTATCGCCGAAAAACGATGACTGTCAAGCCCAACCCGTTCTATTGCCGTGTATTTAATTCGGGTGTATATATTGTCGGCTGTATATATTGTGAACTTGTCGCACAATATTTTGATCTGTTGCGCATCCGCGCTATATAAAGTCAGATAATCTTAGTCATCGTCTTGCAAGCAAACCTCCACGATAGCCGTTTAGCAAGGTACCTGATTGGTTCTCATTCTGAGCGCGAAGTTATTTGTTCATGCGCGAGGGAGTGATATGCTGAGCACCGTATCTATGTTACGAAGTTTCTACCAGCCATTAAATGACTGCGTTTAAGAAAAAGGAAAGGTCGTATATTGTATGATTGTATTGCAAAAGAGCTCATTGGCGATTGTGAATTTCACTGCTTCCACTATTTATTTCAAAACTTATTGATTGATTGATTGATTGATTGATTGATTGATTGATTGATTGATTGATTGATTGATTGATTGATTGATTGATTGATTGATTGATTGAATAAATGTTCTGATTACCTTGCTGTCTGTAAAACATGCACGAAACGTTCTTCATCAAGCGCCAAGTAAGTAGCTAGTGAACAAGAAAATGCAAGACATTTTCCAGGTTTGAAGGAGATTCCCTTAGCAGCACCCCTGTCCATGAGTTAGGTCTTAATTGGCTGATTTGATATTAATTAAAATAACTGATGAATATTTCACGTTGCAAAATTTTACGCACATTTAGCTTACGTTTACGTTTTTTTAAGCGCAACGAGAACAAAAGCAGTTCCACATGCGCAATCTACATGTTAAGACAATGTGAGAGTTTTCTTAATCATCTAGCGCACACTAAGGCTTTCGTTCAGCGTCGGTAAGGGGCGATCGTAGGACGACATTCGGATGAATAACTAAAAATATGGGCATATAAATAGCTTTCCCAACCAGCCACCTGACAGGGCTGTTCTTTTACTGAAGCGTAAACGAGAACCATGACCTACTTTACCGCATCCTCACTCTGTCTCCATCGAATCGTCATCTGCACTTTCTTCTTTTTCCTGCAGTGATGAACGTCAAGAGGTGCAGTTCGGATAGGACAGCACATTCTAAGTTGTCATGCGCTGACGCAGAGAAGGCAAGTGCGACGCGATGAGCCGTAGCTGGTAATGGAGCCAGGTACGGTAAGGTATCTGCATCGAGTGTTCCCCCATTGTCCATCTTATATTAACTTTCATTTAGGGGTGGATGTTTCTATTTATTTCACGCTTTGTACATCTAGGAGACAAATTCGAGGGTAGTTGTGTAGTGGCAGCATTACCCCACGTCATAAAATGAGATATTCATGCATCAATGTACCGAGCCATTCTTGTAGACTGGACAAATCCCAGACGAGATAGCACATCGCTGTTTTAGCCCGAAAGTTAGGATTACGTGTCTTGCCTGATTCGAATCAGGAATACCGACGGCTTGTCTGAGGCGCTAATGACTGCGGAAAGAAGTCATATGTCGCGAATACATAGTGCGTATTGGTTGATTTGAATTCAAAGCTCTAAAAAAAACAGCAATGCAGTTCTGTATCTTTGCTGCTGTACGGGTTCCAGGAGCTCGGTCAACCCGCTCGAAAGCAGCGTTTTATTTTTTATCCTGGGATCTTGGCCTATGGTTTCGTATATGCGCAAGGCCACGAAAGCACTCTTGTGCTTCTTGAGGACCACCGGACTTCACGAGCGCCTGTGAACGAACACCGCGAGTTCGTGTTGTGTAGTGTCAAGCTAACTGTGCAGCCATCTCTTTCTCAATCTTCTTCTTTCTTCTCTATCCTTTCCTTTCTATTATTCCCCCCTTTCCCCACCCCACGTGTAGGGTAGCCAACCGAGCCAAAGCTTGGTTAACCTCCCTGCCTTTCCTCTTCGTTTTTTTCTCTCTCTTTTGTACCTATTACTTATTTGTAATGTATCGTGTGCACGTAAGACAGAAAAAAATTGGTTCATTGATTGATGTGGTCCTTTATTCAGAGGCACTGATGCTTTTAGCGTCGTCGGCCGACTGAATAATAATCAGCTGCTTGTCTCACATCCCGTCTAAGCTAAGTGCTTTCAGTAAGGTCTTGTATACTGCTGGGCATTGCCTTCGTGAGCCCTAAGCGCTAACTAGTCAAATCAACCTCTGATCACACGGCATTTCTTGCCTGAAGAAGTCGTTCTAATGGCACTCACAGATGCTCTTGTTTTACCTAAGGTCGTCGAATGTTAGCCTCACACCATTTAGTTACCATAGATGAGATTTGTAGGAGGTTTTGATCGTCGAGTGTCTGACGACTTCTGGTAACGCTACGTGTACAACATCGTAAAATATATTTATATATTACAATTTTCAAAATCTGATCTCGACGGTTTCCTGTCACCTCTAGAATAGCATCTATAACCATCTTCCTCGTGCGCCGCCTCGTTGTATCTTGCCTACCCCTTTGTCTAGGAATAATTTTCACTTCAAGCTGGCAGCTCGCATAACAATACCTTATGAAAGAAATTTTCATCTGCGGTACATTTGCTTCGTAAAAAAAAAAAAAAAAAAAAAAAAAAAAAAAAAAAAAAAAAAAAAAAAAACGATTCGCCATTGGGCTCTCTTACGACAATAATATTGGTTTCCTTGATAGTTTATACTAGTCTCAAAATTCTATGCCAGCCCCACAGCTGAAAAAAAAAAATCTAACACTCCAAAGGAACAGCGGCTGTCCTTTACAAACTTTTTGTCCCGTCAATTTACCAGTATCTGTGCGCGGGTGCGCAATGGTTTTCTACTCTCGACTGCAGTGCGTAAATCTGCAAATAAAATTTACGGCCTTCTATAACTTAACCAGACTTAACGTTCTCATAACAAGTAGAGTCCCCCAAGTGGTTGCATTTCGCTTTTACCATGTGTATGCTTTTAGTTGTAACAAACTGGGGCGCCAAGACCAGAAGGGGCTCCTACACGAAAAGCGTTTAGGTCAAGAGCAGGCTCCTCGCGGCAGCGATCGCTAATGACGTTCACAAGTGGACCAAGAAAACGCAGGAAGACAAAAAGACGTTCGCGCAGCGCAGGCCAAGCGTGAACTGATTCGCTGCTGTACCCGTTAAAACTAGAAATAGTAATAAAAGGTTTTGTCTTCACCGCAATGCTCCAACGCTTTTCGAGATAAGATTACCCGGGCTTATGTCTTTGCTGTTCGTTATATCTCGCTACCCGTTTCCCCCGTTTATCGGCCTATGGCTGAGGTTTCCACGATGACTATTTAACTTCTATTTTTGTTGCCTCTCTCGAGTGACTCTAGTGTTTCTATTGTTCCTAACGACGGCCGAGTTCACTATACGAAGATGCAAGGATCTTCTTCCCAATCACCACTTATTATTATTATTTTTTTTTTGTGCCGTAGTCTTTTTTTTTTCTTCTGCGCCACTGCTGCTCGTTCTTTTTCTCTTTTCGTACAGAACTCGTTCTCTGATTATTACGCTCACCGTATCCGCCACGGTGATGCAGTTGTTGCGGTTGGGCTGCTAACTCAAAAATCGTGGGTGCGACTGCGGCCGTGACAGTCGCATTTCAATGGAGGCGAAATGTTAGAGGCCCGTGTACTGTGCAATAAAACTTCCCTTTGTATATAGGAAACTGTTGAGCAAATGTTTGTGTATTGTCAGATTATTTTCCGTTTTTTTTTCTTTCATGTCGGCAGCGTCACATTATAAATGCTCTATGCAATGTTCAATACATCTTGCATTTCATAAATATTCTTGCATATTATACTTTAATATTAATTTTTCGAAGCAGTACTTTTAAAAATAAAATGATTTAACTGATATTGAGCTATAACATTACACTATATCTATGATATTATTCATTAGAAAAAAAAATAACGAGAAAAAAAACGTACAAAATATGGTAAATTTGCTCACGGTGAGGAAAGAGTTAAGAAGCATAAATACAGCCGGCACAATATGCCGCCTGCATTAAACAAGTCATAAGCAAACACACGAGTAGAGCTTGTGACTTTTCCTCCACAGTTGACGCGACAATAGCTCTAGCCCATCATTGTGTTATGACGGCAATATAACGCAGCAAAGCTATCATATGTCCTATGGCTTCATATTTTTTTTTAAGTGAACGGGTAGCATTCCCCTAAAGCTTCACTCATTGCGCTTTATGAAAAGGGCGTTCACAGAAATTCCACGTTTCGCGGATTGATTTGTTATCACACACCGTTTTCACGCGGGCTCAATTTTCATTGTTTACAACGGAAATCCGGCTGAAATGGCATCAGAGTAGCCTTCCCAAGGCGCGCTTCCGCTTATTCCTTGATTTAAACTTTTAAGTCATATCCGGGTCACCTTAAAACATCCGCTTTTATTGCCTCATCATCAAACAGCCGTGAAATCCCGGCTTACGCTCTTTTCCCGGTTTGAAGCACGAAAAGAAAGTTATCATTTCCTTCAGACTTCCCGAAAGCACATCTACTCGTACTTTTACTTTTCAGTGTAACACTTCCCAATGCTATCATCGACTGGCTTTTCCGGTAAACGACCTCATCCTGGTAACAATGGCGCTGTTCTGTTTTTATTTATTTATTTTTCTTTGCCACCGATAATTCTCGGCTTCGGGGTTACCGTTGGTGGCTACTTTGCGCTCGTCGTCATTGTTTGTATTTCGTCCATCGTGTTTTTTTTTGCCCTGTAGTGTGCCCGAATCATGTACCAACAAGCCCGATTCGGTATTTTGGTATTACTGCGTTGCGTCCTTTAGACTGTTTAGCTGGTTTGTAGACTGAATACTTATGGGTACACTGAATCGCAAGTAAAACGTGAGAGACCCAAAATTCGCACACCGGTGATTTTATTGAAAAAGTTGAGTTGAAAAGTTACTGTATGATAGTAATTTTAGTGAAGTATTTTCGTTAAAAAAATTTGGTGGTCACGCCATATGGTGGTAAGATTCATATATATATATATATATATATATATATATCTATATTCCATGGCAACTCTCGAACAGCAACCTGCGCGAGAACCACTGAACAGAACAAGCAACGATGCGGACAAAGGACCCAGAATCTCTCATGGCTATCGTAAATTATGGGCTCGTAGGAGCCAAGATCCTGGCTTTACTACGTTCATTTAGTGCAAGAGAGCGCATAGAGGGTGACCACATGGACGCTTCAGCAACCTGCTATCTCCTCCCGCCTCCACCATCCTACACCAGCTGCACGCACTTAATGTTATCCTTATATGCTTATCTGCCTTTTTTTTTTCCCCGGATCGAAACGGCTCACTTCCGGGTTGCCTTACCAACCAGCACTGAATGTGCCGTGTTACCATCGCAAACAAGGCGCGCAATGCACACCCATGCTATCCTTTATCCCGAGCCTCGAAAACAGCGAAAACATCCCACGCCATCTTGAATGCCTTCCTGTGTAACGCTTCCTTCACTTTGCTTCTTTTCTTCCTTTTTCTCTTCTCAAAGTTCTTCCTGTGACGCGTAAACGATCTGGCGCAGCTTGTAGTCATCGCGTACACGCAAAGTGCGGTCGTCTTTCGCGGCCGATGCTTTGCTGCCCTCATTAGTGCGGTGGCCTGGGAGTCCATTCCGACGTAAGCGGCGTGTGATCGCTTTGTCGCTAAGTCGGTGTTCTCTCCTGTGTCGTTTGTGTTTGCGTGCGTGCGTGCCTGCGTGCGTGAGTGCTTGTGTATGTGCTTGCGTGTGTCTGTGTGCGGGTGTATGTGTATGTGTGTGGCCACACAATGCGTGGGCGCGAGCTGTGTGGAAGTATTGAGCGAGAACAGCAACGATAAACTCAACGCGACAGTGGAACGCTTGTGAAATCGACATAAAGATAGCAGTCCCTTGCATGCATGGACGGTTAATGGCATAATTGGTGAAATCACACAGTTTGGCGTGAAAGCGGTCGCTGATAACGCAAACACTAACTCGGGAAAATTTTTGAAACAATCTGGACAACTGTAGTGCTCGCTTCTGCGACAGGAAGATACGGCTACAACGAATTAGCTGCAATTGGCTTAAAACGACAGGCAAATGCCACCAACCCATCAACTAAGCTTCGCAACAACTCATTACAATGTCGCGAACATTAGTAATGATGATCCTGGTGTCTGCTTATTCATAAAGAAGGAATGCACTTTACTATAGCCGTACCGCATGTATTTACTATAGCCGTACCGCATATATCGTCTTTAAGACTTTTGCGTAACCACGTTCGCAGGAGTTTAACCACACGGTCGCTTGATTAGCTGATTAGGTGCGAATGATCTCGGGAAAGATGTATATACGGCACCAGAAGCATCATATTCGAGGAATACCTGTGTGACCAACCGCTCACGGTGATCATGTAATGACAGAAGGTGGTTAAGAAGATAACAGACAGAGAGAGGAGCCATCAAAGTGATGATGGTAAGGTTTCTTTCCATGCACTGGACTGCGCTTCCACTAGCAGTTACACTTCATGGTTGCTTTAAGTGAAAAGTTATTATCATTGCACAAGAACGGTGCCATTTCACAATGATGATGAAGGAATCAGGCGAATTCGGCACGGATATATATGAACAAAGGGCTATTTCTAAAGCGATGTTGGCTGATACCATGCGCAAATAGAGTAGAAGAATGGAAGTGCTCAAAGACAAGCAAAGGAAATGATTTCTTTCATCTCTTCATCTTACTGGTTTTTTTTTTTTTTTTTTGCTTTTTACACGCCCTATATATTGTAGGGCCTCTTCACATGTAACAGGAACTGACCGTCTCTAGAGGCCTTTATTATTTTTGGTGGTCCGTAGATCAAAGCGACTGCCACTTCTTGTTCCGGCAAAGCTCGCGTAAGCTGAAACCACTGACATGAAACCTTGAAAGCTTTAAGCATTGGTCACAACAATAGCGCTCTAGAATTTCACCAGATCGGCTCTCAAAGCCAGGGCTAATGTTTTCTTCTTACCGCGGGAACCATTGTGCTCCGTGTTTCTGTCTCATCGATAACAACCATTTAGTTTTTGTTCCGTGACGTTTTATGCTTGTTGAGAACGCTTTTCTACTTCGTTGCTGTCGGGTCAGTGGCGAGTCGGTGGTGACTCCTGATGACAAAAACGAGTTGAATAGCCACCGGTGAGGTGAAGTTAAAAAGAAAGGCATTATTCAAAAGGGGATGTCAGAGAAGCCAACATATCAGCAAGAGGATTTATCTTCGTGTGGGCTGCCAGTGGCCTACCTCAGCGTTGAGTCCAACGACATCTCCTGCGCAATATTTTTTAAGCCAAAATCCTTTAGATACCTCAGTGAACGCGAAAAGTGAACTATTGGTGTCAGCAGCGTCAACGCCAGTGGTGCAAAAAGCCATCACATGATAAGATCTCCTATGACGTCAGAAGACGTCACAGGCCGCCAAAATCTGACATCACCATTGTGTGATCGGGACGTCACTCTGACGCCACATAATGCGACGTCAGATGACGATGCCATTACATAAGAACGTCACTTGGTCTAAGGAGGACCCATCACGGAGGCACAGCATGACCACGTGATATACAAAATGGTTCAACCAATTCAGGAGGCGGGGCAAACCCACGTTGGATACGAAAAAACTTTGGAGTGGCATAAATGGAATCCACTGAGCAGAAGGAAGAAGGCCGAAGATAGTTTTCAACTTCCAGTCGTCGTAGGTAAACGTACAGGCGACCATGTGACTTTTTGCTTCAACCCTCCAGCACATCAGGTGAACATCGGTCTTCTTTTGACTGTTTAGTGCAAGTCCTTAAACTTCATCTATGCTATCCTTTACTTCATCATTTATATGCTATCCTTTACTTGCTCCCGAAAGGGTAGAGGCCCGTGTACTGTGCGATGTCAGTGCACGTTAAAGAACACCAGATGGGCCAAAATTTCCGGAGCCCTCCACTACGGCGTCTCTCATAATCATATCCTGGTTTTGGGACGTTAAACCCTAGATAGTATTATTAATATTATTATTTACTTTCTCCCATTTTCCTCCTCCTAACTCTCACTTCCCTTTTCTATCCCCTTAATTTGCGATACTATACAAGGCTATAAAACGAAAAAATCCTGTCATGGATTTTACGCTCTACCGGTTCTTCTGTACAGATATTACGCTTGTGAGGCGAGACCTCCCTTGTACTGTCTTGTAATTTATGCAAATGGTAATTTATGCAGAAGAGCCGCCAGTCAAGTGTTTCCTAATGTATTCTCCTTGCATGCTGCGTCGTCAAATTCACAACCTCAGCAGTTCTTTTCTTTTCCTCTGTCGCGATCTAGAGCCCTCTGCGGCTTCGAGTGCGACCGAAGGAGCACAAACGCAAGTTGACCTTAAAGTACGTGCACGTATTGAACAAAAGTGGGTTAGGCGATAGCGACAAACGGAATTATTCAGATCAGTTCTTATCGTTTTCCAGAAAAGCCTCGGCGTACGGCTGCAACAGAAAACAGTAAAACTACTACGTGATAGTGAGGCACGTCTTTGTTGGGTTCTTAGATTTAGGTGCACGTTAAAGAACCCCAGGTGGTAAAAAATTTCCGGAGCCCTCCACTACAGCGTCTCTCATAATCATATCGTGGTTTTGCGACGTTAAACCACATCAATTATTATTATTAGTTGGGGATCGTGCATGAATGTCGACCACCCTAGTTTATTAAGGCGAAAGCCACAGATGCCTCACAAAACGTGATAAGCGGCCATCGGATGACAGCGGCCTCAGCACGAGTGCTTGTAAAACATCTGCACCAGTGATGACATCATGGTTCACCATTCCTTATGACCTCATGCTCACCACGTTTGGTTGCTGTGACGTCACATGACGTCGTTGTGATGTCGCATATGACGACATTGTCACACATTATCGCTGGGTGAAAAGTGAGTAGATCCATCAGGCCCTGCTAAGCCTACAACAAGTGCAGAAAGCTTGCACGCCTTTGATGCCGCAGGGAGTGTAAAACCATGTTGGACGTAGAAAGCTTTTGGATGCAGGGTTAGTACAATCAACAGAGGAGAATGAGAAGCAGACAACTTTCGTCTTTGAGTCGTCTTAGGCAAACGCATAAGAAACCCAGTGACCTTTTTGAACGCGCATACAAGTCGATGTTCATCCTTTCTTCTTACATTCGACATTCATAGAAAAGCTGGCGCCGTTAATCCAGAAAGTCGACACCAGCGATAAACGTATTTCAGGTGAAGACCGAAGCCACTTGAGCGCATGTGCGATGCGGAACTCGGGACGAAAGCGAATCTGTAACCGCAAACAGAAGAAAACGATGCGTAAAAGAATAATACAAACATAGTTGTGCAGCACAACGAATTTTATTCTGAACTTTTAGCGTGTCGTCATCAGGGCAGGCTAGTCAATCCAGAGCTTTGCAACTTAACCGAAGTTGCGTGAAAACAAAATCACGCCATATCCACGAAGTGAATGATTACGAGTGGGCGAAGCTCCGGAGGTAATCTGGTAAACCATCAATCCCCGTAAATTTTGCCCACTCGATGGGGTATATGATGATTTTGTTCAAGAGATCTACGGACCACAAGGAGGGGGTTCCCATGATTTTGTTTTCCTCATCAGCGTCATCGTCATCGTTATCACGTGTAGTGGGGACATTCCACTATACTGGAACGCGCTTATTCTTCATGGTCATCAGGCGTCATCGTCATCTTTATCACGTGGAGTGGGTACATTCCACTATACGTGGCTACCTACTATTACTACTACTACATACTACAAAGGAGGGACAGACCAACACCCTAAGGAGCTTCGCCCCTAAAAAAAGCTTTCACAAATTGGCCCCCGCTGAACTTGAGCCCATGCCAAGTGAAGCGTTTCTCTACGTGTTTTTCGTGCTCCCGTTTTACTTCCTTGTCGGTACCAGTTAATCAGTTCATTGTTTATCGTGTATTATATATGTAATGAGTGGTTATTGCTGCACAAGTAGGATCCGTGGAGCCCTTTCAGGGTTGTGCCAGAAGGTCCATTTCTTAACATAAGTAGGTTAGTCTTGAAATAAAAAGTAAGTTAATACAAGAAAATGCAAGTTAATTCAAATATACACATACGTTACGAATAGCTTCCCCACCTTTGTAGTTTTTAGTACAGATTTCAGCTGTGTCGTATGAGTCCCATCGCATATGCTACTCATAAAACATAAGTGTTTGTGTTACAGTGAGTTTATTACATTCCACGCGTTTTTTGTGAATGCACTTAAAGTTTCACGTTTAAAATCCCCAGGTGAACAAACTTAATCTGGAGTTTCCCCAGTGCGACATTCCTTATAATCACATCGTAATGCAGTAGCACGGTTAATTGGGCTAGTTGGTATTGGTTCATCTTTTAACTGAATAGGGCGCGCACATAGATACGGACACTAGAAGAACAGAAGACACTAGACACTAGAAGACACGGACACTTTCCAATAAACTTTAGTTGCGAGTTTGCTTGCTTGCTTGCTTGTTCCTGTCGACTTGGCTCTTACCCACTTCGGGGGATTGGCCATGAAGCCGGCGGTTAATAGTTGCGAGTGGCGCTTATGTGGTGTGCGTTTTCTTCTTCTAGTGTCCGTGTCTATGTGCGCGCCCTGTTCAGTTAAGAGATCACATCGTAATTTTGGCTATCTAAACCCCCAATTGTTTTTCTTACCTTCATCCACTAACCAGCGTCCACATCACCTAGGCTGCAGAAAGGCTTTGTGTTCAAGGACAAAAAAGCGGTGAAATGTGATATACAGTGAAACCAAGCGAAACCAGGTACAAACATTCATTTATTCATCTTTGCTAGCTGTCGACACCGGGCTTTGCCGAGAGTGGAAGCAGACGCTACCGACTGAGACAGATGGTCACAGGTTGGTGCGAAGCCATATTTTATGTCGGGTAGAAGACGGGGAGTACCGGATCCTTGCGTTAAGGTGCCAATGTCTAGTATGGAACCTGACCCAGCCCTCACGTCCAGATACCGGATGCTTCTTCTCCGTACGGATGAGCGATGACTGGGTCTCGTGCAGCTCATTCTGTATGCACGACATTCGCCCGGAAAAGGCTGTCTTTCCATGGCAGCTGCTGTCATCGAAATTCGCGAGAATGGCTTAGTATTTTCATGGCTATTTGTATTTAAGAAATAGTTGGTAGGCAACAGTTTGCTGTCATGGAGACGAAAATAAAACACACATTTGTGTAATGACGGATAACCAGACATGTGCCAGAAATTGCCACACCACATATGAACCAGATGATGCAGGGCCGACAAAACTCAGCAAAAATATAGAGGTGGCATTTTTTGCCAGTACATCAACCATTGTTGGAAAACATCCTGCGCTTAAGGCCACTGTAATAACAATAAAAAAGTAGAAGCTTGTACTAGCTTGCGCCAAGGCTTGGAAAGAGTGGAACTGGACTGTCCTGAAATCTAAACTGGTTGGTTCTAGGTTGTTGCTAGCCTTGAGCTAGGTCGATGCTGGGATGTTTCTACATTGATTCCCAGTACAGAAGTTCAAGTTAAACAACAGACAGTCACAAACACGACACGGATGTCCACACTGCCGGAGATAGAAACTCGCACTAAAACAAGGGGTTCACACCTCTCATTGATTTACCTTGATGTCGTCGTTGGCGCAGTCCTTCAATCGCTTCACGGTCTCCTCGCTGCTGCCGTTGCCTTTCCCGTCCTTTACTATTCTCGCGTTGTATGTGCGCGGGCTATTGGACTCGTCAACGTCTCTTCGCAGTCATTTTTTGGGCATATGGTTGTCTTCTTAATTTTCAGTGGTCCGCTGGGAGTAGTGGGACTTATTCCATTTCTGTTGCGATAACCCGTTTATGAACAGTTGCCTTCTTCCTTTTTTAGTGGACCATTGTGAGTGCGGGATTTACTCTGTATCTGTGGACCATACCCGCTTATGATGGTAATATTTTTACGGCAGGAATTGACATTTTAAAGGCTGGCTTAGAAAAATTCGCTTTCAAAATGATTTTATGGGTTTTACGTCCCAGAACAATGATATTATTATGAGGAATGCTGCAGTGGAGGTCTTTGGAAATTTTGATATTTATTTCAGCCAATAATTTCATATCACTTTAATTTTAGTTTAACGTACATTGAAGAGTGACCTTGGTTTCGACAGTGCTACTCAGCCTGACATGCTAAGTTTCCATACATAGCATAATATGCTGCAGAGGTTAGCGACACTTTTGTGCAGTAAAGTACCTTTAACGTGACAGCGTTAAAGACTGAAAAATCGAGAAAAATGCAAAGAAAATAAATATTAAGAATGTTCGGTCTGAGTGAGTATCGAACCCAGGCCGTCTGCATGGTAAAAGTCGGTGTTCTACCACAGATCAATGATAATGCTTGAAACCGCTTCGAGAAAAAAAAACTATATGAATTTCATGTAGTGGAAGGAGTCTCCTTAACGCATGTAATATTGTGGGGCAAAAGCGTACATTCGCCTGGTGCGTCAGAGCTTGTGAATTGTGCAAGGAGTGGGACTTACAAAGGACAACCCATTATAAAGCATTCAGACATATATAATTACCAGCACCTGCAAAAACATCAACAATCCTATTACTCCTAGAGCTTAACTGCAGCGCAAGTAAAACAACCCGTAAAAAATGTAGCCTTGGAGATTTCAGAGACTGCGACGGCTTTTTACAGGCCTAGAGTAGGGTGGATAGTCAAATACCGAGTTTGTCTCTTTCACAGTGCTGAAATATAAGCGCACAATGTCATCGTTCAGTCATACTTTTGTTTATGCCTGAGCTGTTAAGGTGGTCCGCAGCGGTAAATATCTTGAAGCGGCCGACTCATGAAAGTATTCGCAGTCAAATGCCCGAATGCGTTCTTGAACAGGAATTAAATAAGTAAGACACAAATAAAGGCTTTACTTTGTAGTCAGGCATCGACGGGCGTCAAAGAAATCGCCCATGATATGCACCCTACTTCAGTGTAAACCAATATTTCCGCCTAGGAAACCAGGGCAACAACATGATTGCCCTGTACATGTCTGTGGCGTTCTGAAGCAACTTCTTCCACTCTGCTTCTCGCTTCGAGTGCAGCTTCCTGGGAATTATGAGAAACATTTGCCCACAGCACATTTTTGTATTGAACAAAAGGTTGCGATTGCTGCGTAGGCTGATTGCAGAAAGACCACATATTTGATTCACGAACGCACTCAGTTCAACCACTCAATCTGACGTTTGTGTGAGTCCTTGGGTATTTGTCGTTTCAGTTTTCATATTCATCGAAATTCTGCCCTCGTGTGTAAGCCCACTTGTGCGCATGCGAGCACGTGAGCGAGTTCGTGTACCGACGGAGGTCTATGAAAAACAAAACTAGAAAAGGAACCGGAAAATTAGACGGACGCTTCAGATTCGCCTTCAGGAGTTCGTGCGCAACGCCTTCAACCTTGCCGCACGGAACAGGAACATTGGTGCGCGTAATATTGGCCGTTTCAAACCCTTCTAGAAGGTATGCAAGCTTTACAGTTGGTAAGTGCCCAATAGGCCATAATTCTTGTTTTTGCGATTTGGCCAGGCACCCACCGTAAGGTGCCACGTGGACCTGCGCAAATGCACAGTTTGTTACGGTTGCGCAGCTTTAAACCATCAACTCGTCACGCAATTCACTTGTTGCGACACCTGATGGGATTCTACGGCTCTACCACAAAATATTATATGTGTTATGAGACTGCACCCACTACATAACATGCTCCGTAGTCGAACACCTGCTCATCACACAGAAGGCCTGAGTTAGATTCTATGCCAGACCAATCATTGTTTTACTATTTATTTGCATCTATCTTTAATTTTCACTCCCGGATAATGTTGACTTTTCTTTCACAGTGATTGACGCCCACGTTGACACTGGAATTTCTCCGAAAGCAGCTCATTACGCTACCGCTTTGAAAGGTCAGATGTCCAGACAGGTTTACTTTCAGTTTTTTTTTTTCATTCAGCGTACCTGACCTTGTGCCATATCACAGCGCAGAGCAGCCAAGCGAATAGTTAACACGGTTAACGACCCTGCCTTTTACGATCGGCTTTTGCAGCGAAGCCGCATACGGCTAAGTTCTTGCTGATCGCGTGCGCGGACAAACGACACCTACAACAACAATATTCGGCGAAGCGATTCACTCGACGAATCCAGCGTTTTTCACGTCGAAATATTCACATTCCTTAAAAAATAAACATCAAGCCTCATGATTTGGGGACATGGAATAACGCGAATAATTTCGCCTTAATTACAAGACTATTTGCATAAGAAACAAATATCTCGCCATTTCACTTCTTTGAAACAACAGGGTCTGTTATGTGAAACAGGCATAGATCGGCACTTTAAGGGAGTACTCACTCAAACTCACTCACCACAATTTTTTCAGCCTTCGCACTCACTCACGTTCACACTCACGTCCACTCACACTCATGAGTACTCACTCACGTTCACACTCACCTCCATTCACACTCATGAGTACTCACTCACGTTCACACTCACGTCCACTCACACTCATGAGTACTCACTCATACTCAACTCACCACGTTCAAATGAGTGTGAGTGAGTGTGAGTTGAGTGCACTCATGAGTGAGTGTGCCGAGCTCCATAGGTCGGCACTTTAAGGGAGTACTCACTCAAACTCACTAACCACAATTTTTTCAGCCTTCGCACTCACTCACGTTCACACTCACGTCCACTCACAATCTTGAGTGCTCACTCACGTTCACACTCACCTCCACTCACACTCATGAGTACTCACTCACGTTCACACTCACGTCCACTCACACTCATGAGTACTCACTCATACTCAACTCACCACGTTCAAATGAGTGTGAGTGAGTGTGAGTTGAGTGCACTCATGAGTGAGTGTGCCGAGCTATGGAAACAGGATGTCGTTCAGAGACAACCGTTGGAGAGATAATATGCGTGATGCGCCAGCGACACACTGAGATTTTTTTAGTATATGCTTCTTTATTGCTTCAGTAGAGCCAATAATGATAATACGTGAATTAAGTACAGTATTATTGAATCAACTAGACGCACCATAGTCGCAGCTTAGCTCGCTTCCGTCTACGCGGTTGTAGAAGAGCTCTGAATATTTCGTTATTTCTTACTCTCTCACAGGCCAAGCTTGGCGCGCTAACCATCTCGCTTGTTTTAGTGGCCCCTATGTTGCACCACAAGAGCCCGGGGAGCTCCCGATTTCTGGTTTCCATGGATACATAGACAACTTGTACCTGCATACGTTCCCCGACGGTTTCTGCGTTGAGTATCTGCAGCCAGTTGTACAGCCAGCCGAACTCCGTCTAAATCCCTGTTTAGTATCTTCAAACGTCTTGCTCGATTGATCAAAGGGCTTTTATTTTGCCTAAGAAAGTTTTGGCATGCGAATTCGAGCACTTTGTATAGTTTAAGAGTGGAGGACTCGATCTAGTTTAAGTAGAGTACGTGGTTCAGGAGACTACGCAAACATTTCCAGCGGTATGTAGGAATTCAATACAGCCCGCATGAGACTACGAACTGCATTCTGTCGAGAACTTTGTTTGGAGCCTTACAGGACGTATTGAACGGCAGCGAATTTATACGCTTGCCAGTTCTAGAGACGAAATTATACTCCAGTCTGCCACCGTCTTGAGCGTTCGAAGAGTTTGAGTTTACGCCATAGGGGTTTACTCAGAATTAATTTCACGTGAAAGGCAATATGAAAAATGGTTAAGAAAGATTTCGCGGTCAATTTGGAATTCACCTATCAAAAACTTTTGCTCATATATCAATCGCTTTTGATATTTTACTGGATGGCAATGTGTCTAATAAATTATGCCTTACTCGTTATTACTCCGTTTTTATTTTCATGAAAGAATGGGTTTGACAATTTTACGCATTAAACAGATGCTGTGTACAGCGTGATGTCTTTTGCAGATATGTTTTGAGGAATCCCGCGACGAATATGAGAGGAGAAATTGACAACTTCCCTTGTGTAGAATGACACTGCAAGGAAATACACATGGATTTCTCATATAGGAAAGCTTGTAGTTGAGGAAAACTTCGTCGTGATTCGGGGATCGAACTGGAGACCAACGCCTTGTGGCGTCGTTCTACGAACGCGTGGTTGTCAGTTATCCCTTTCAACTTGATTTATTTCTATATCAACCCCCCCCCCCCCCCCCCATAAAAAAAAAACTCTAACAAGGGACGAAAAAAGCTTGTGTGTTTGTCGCATTCTTTTATTTCTTGGTTAGGCAAGTTTCTTGAAGCTAAGAATAAATCATGGACTGCCACCTGCCCGAATTAGGACACTGCATACAGCACTGAACTTGATTTCAGAGCACCTATTCTACATTTATTGTAAAATCATAGAAATCAAGAAAGAGATTGGTAAGAAGAAATCTTTTATATTTTTTTTATCGTTCCACGCCTTCCCTGGTTCATTGATCCAGTTCCTGGTAAACATTTTTCTTTTCAAGTGGGGCGAAAGTATTCAAGTGTCGCAAAAGCGAAGCCTGAAACTCCATTTTATTCCACGGCAGCGCTTCGTTGGGCCATCTGCGCACTACGTCTTCACCTGTAGACAGGTCGAGCTGTCCAAGACAGTCTTCGTTATGAAAAGCGGCAAGCAAACTTACTCTCCATGCTCGAGAATCCAATAGGTCCCACACGATTTGTATTCTGACCTCTTGGTCCCACACAAAGCGTGGGACCAATAGGACGAAAGTGTAGAGGAAGGAAGCCACGTGTGGTGCGTCAACCTGCGGTGCGCGTGCAACTCAGTCTGCTTCACCTGTTCTTTCCTTTGTGTGCTGCTCGAACCCCACTTCATGCAAACAAGAACTGTAATATCTATTCAGCGAGGTTGTTTTTAAACTAACCGTTATAGTGAGATTGTGGCCAGGGCGCTAGGTGAAATTCAATACAGTTTCCTTAGAAATGCGATTTTTTGGGCAATTTGGTTGCTCATGTCCAAATAGTTAGAGCGCAGAAAACGAGAGTGCGCGATTGAGGATACGCTGATTAACAACTGAAGTTTATTGTGGATGTACTTTACATTATAAGCCAGACGCGACAAAGAAATAATAATAATAAAAAAAACACCACACCACATAATTCCCTGCATCGTGTGTGACTGTCATGCGCGAGACGAGAACACGAATGCTTTTTTAAGTCAAAATAACAGATGCCACACTTGTAGAATTAGACCCAGTCTGGCAACCTCCTCGGCAACCAATGCCGCTCGCGTTAGCTGAGAGCGGTTTTGTCCGCCTTTCTTCTAGGTGTTACGAGTTAGACACGAACACCCAAATCGCCCAAAGAACTCATGTCACAATATATACTTAGCAAAGTTGTTTACTAACTAAGCCTTAAAGTTGAATAGTAGCGTGGACGCCAGGTCAGCTTCTGTAATTAGTACCTTTTTTCTGTTTTACTGGAGTAACCGAAATATGTCAGTAGATTGAAGCACACCTATATTCGCCAGTAATCACTTCCGGTAATTCAGGCAGCGCAATATAAACGGCGTAATTGTGCCCAGATTAGCATGCACACTCCCAGACAACGTACCACTTTGTTGCACACTCATTTCTTCACGTCCGGTGCCGGAACGTGATTCATACGACACAGCGCCAACATCGTTAGCATACTTCTCGTCGTGCGGGCGCAAAGAAAGAAACAAAACAAGAAGCTACGAAAGAAAGTTACTTTACGTGAAATGTTTGAAGAAACTTCAATTTTTGATAGAGTTGTCCCCAAATTTTAATGCTTCGGCGTAGTCCACATTCGTGCTAAAAAAATCACGCCATATCCACGAAGTGAATGATGATGAGTGGGCGAAGCTCCGGAGGTGGTCTGGTAAACCGTCAATCCTCCGTAAATTTTTCCCACTCGATCATCATACAAAGACCTGACACACAAACGCGGGGGTGTGGTGTGATTATACATACAGTAATACACAATGTTTCATTATTTACATATTGATAAAGTATATACACAATGTTTTATTATTTACATATGGGGTAGATGATGATTTTGTTCAAGAGCTCTACGGACCACAAGGAGGGGGTTCCCCTGATTTTGTTTTCGTCATATATGACGTTAAGATCAGGGTAATGTTCACGATCGTTTTCATCCATGGCAGAAAGTCAGCGTCATCGTCATCGTTATCACGTGTAGTGGGTACATTCCACTATACGGTGTCTACGACGCACAACGCGGGACTAACCCATGCCCTAAGGAGCTTCGCCCCTAAAAATTCCGTACGGCTAAACCGAAAGAGCGTTCGCGAGCAAGAAATGAGAATTAATGTAACTGCATGTGTGGCATGTGTTTCCAACACAATTTTAGCACAAAAGAGCGGCTTAACGACTGTGGGCTGGCAAAATCACTTGGAAGACTGAACGGGCCTACGGTGGCCCGAGAAAAGGGGGGATTTGAAAAAAATGATTGTTGGCTGGCGACATAAATGGCGAAGGGAACAACCGCTGCGCCAATGGCGTTCGTGCAACCCATAAAAATGTCTCCAATATATACCTGTGTTTCGTCACGGGAAAATGTTGCTACAAGCTTTCGCTTTGTCTTCAATCTTTGGATTTTCGACCCGTTAGGTTTCGACACTCGCAAGGTCTCACGCGCTCCGTATATTCGCGCTTTTTCTCACAACAAAATACGAAATATAAAAGGACAGACCAAGTAGCTCTCTTTTTCTTCTCACGAGAAAGCTCTGCAGCTAGTCGCAAGATACGTGTCGTGACTGTAAACGGCCTCAATATAAGCAAGCTAGATCTTATTGGCCATCACGTCAACGCCAGAAAAAAATGTTTTCCCGATTGCCACACTCAGACCAACTTTTCCAGCGTTCTCGCGACATAATCGAAGTTGCGAGCATTTGCGCAGTGCGCGATAAGCAGAAAAAAAACAACAACAAAAAAAATTCAACCCGCTCCGCTTTTTGGACACTGATGAAACAGCGAGGCTGGTGGCCTTGCCTTCGTCAAGCTATTGTATTTTTTGTGTTTTGCCAGTCATTCAGATATGTTGTATC
The DNA here is from genome assembly GCA_030522465.1 of Rhipicephalus appendiculatus. Classification (NCBI taxonomy): domain Eukaryota; kingdom Metazoa; phylum Arthropoda; class Arachnida; order Ixodida; family Ixodidae; genus Rhipicephalus; species Rhipicephalus appendiculatus. Next base: position 80,389 of record JALIZH010008735.1, on the reverse strand, counting down.
ACTGCTCTTTATTAAATGCTCTATGTTACGCTTTGTGGTGGTAGTTTAGTTTTATTGCAGGTTTACCACTCTGCTACGACTCTGATACACAGAGTGGTATCAGAGTGGTATCAGACTGATACCATACCATTATGATACAGAAAACTGTGTATCATAATGGTATGGTATCAGTCTGATACCACTCTGATGCCAAACAAAGAAGCCTTCGCTTAAGATGCACGTCAATGCCAACGTAATTAGGGATGTTTCTGGGAAGATCTACAAAGCTCTGAACGTCAATCGGCGCATTCACTGCGTTTCTTCTAATCCCATAGTGGTCGTTGCCATGCGTCAGCCCGTTCCCGCGTCAGTTCTCGCTGACGCTCAGGTCACGTGGCTTCTTCAATGGCAGAACTAGGAAGCCTTACCAGTCTGAAAGCGCAAATGTCGCAGAAACGAGACGAGACTACTGCGTTCTATTCTATTGAAAGCAAGGTTGTTCCTTTGTTATTATTATGTTGATTACTACTGCGCGGGCCTTTGGTGTCCGCTGTCTTTTTCTTCCTCCTGATGTCTTCTAGGAGTTTCAAGAGCTGTCGGCCCGCAACAATAATTTTCTTCTTCATATTTAGAGGAGCAGTGGTGAGTAGGGGGATATTGCCCTTTTCTGTGGCGCATATTCGTAGAATGAACCAACATCGGGCTCGAAAGACTCTACGAAGAACAGCTCCGCGGTTAAAAAGATCCGTGTAAAAATCATCGGTTTGACAGGCACACTTCCGATGTTCTCTATTCAGAGCATGAAGTAAAGCCGTAGCTCTACTGCATGAGCTTCCCACATGAGGCTCATTCTGACTAGTCTCTGCTGAAATAGATGGCTAGCAAGAAAGGCAGAAAGCACGTGCGTCTATTGCGATAGAAGCGACGAAGTCTGCAAATATTAAATGCGAAGAATTTCTGCAAGCACTTTTGCGTTTCTATCTATCTATCTATCTATCTATCTATCTATCTATCTATCTATCTATCTATCTATCTATCTATCTATCTATCTATCTATCTATCTATCTATCTATCTATCTATCTATCTATCTATCTATCTATCTATCTATCTATCTATCTATCTATCTATCTATCTATCTATCTATCTATCTATCTATCTATCTATCTATCTATCTATCTATCTATCTATCTATCTATCTATCTATCTATCTATCTATCTATCTATCTATCTATCTATCTATCTATCTATCTATCTATCTAGCCGCCTACGTCTGGGCGCTCTCTTGATCGCCTCCTTAACTTGGGACAGACCAAAATTTGTACGGGAGGGTAAGATGCATTGACGAATATGTCTGGCTGGTCATGACATGAATAACGTGAAAATCCAGTCGCGTACGTCGTCAAACCCTTTGCTGCAGACACGGTGTGCGGGTATGCGCCACAGGTGTTTGACAATTTATATCTACCCAGGTACGGCGAGGACACACATTACTAATTTAAATGTGAGAGCGTTAAGAAAAGCTGACGTCGGCAGCGTTGACCCGACCAATTGCAAATAATGAATATCAGGGTCTATAGCACGAATCGAACCCAAGCAATCTGCGTGGCAATCAAGTATTCTATACCACAGAGCCACGCGAAGTCTCGGAACTGCTTGCGAAAAAGACCCTATGCCGGCGTAATTTTGGTGAAACGTCAATTGCGGTTGCAATGCTGCCTGTCTAAATTTATAAATATTACATATGTACTCCTATGAGGCAAGCGTCATGTCGGGTTAACGTCAATTGTATACTTAAGCGCCATCCACTGTACTTGGTTCACGAAGCACTATCCAGAGCTACCATCCTCGCAAGTACAAGTGCTACATATCAGCTTACCGCTTCTGGTGTCAGTAATACCCATGTTTCTGTTGGCGTCGTTACGCAACTGTAAACAAATGGTTATATGGAACATATGCGACTGTTCAACATATGTCTGTGCGTAGAACATTTGTGCATATCATTAGCGTCATTTCGTAACGTTTCCCTGAATACAAAAATTACAACCCAGTCACCTTGCCTCCGCATGCTGCGCAGAACATCGATTCCCATGGTACTTGGGATCTGCCAAATTTTTTCTTACCTGTTCCTTTTGTTTGTTTGTTTTTTGTGAAGCCTGAGTGCTTAGATATAGGTGAACGTTAAAGAACACCACGCGATCAAAATTTCCCGAGTCCTCGATATTTCATCTCTCAAAATCATGTTGCCGTTCTGCCACGTCAATTCCCAAAAATTATTATCGCTTGTCTGCCGCGGTCGTGTAACGGTTATGGTGCTCGGCTGCTAACTAGAACGCCGCTGGCCCAATCCCGGCTGCGGCGGTCGCGTTTAGATGGAGGCAACATGCTAAAGGTCCGTGTGCTGTGCGATTTCAGTGCACTTGAAAGAACACCAGATGGTCGAAACGCTGTAGCGCTGCACTACAGCGTGCCGCATAATATCGTCGTGGCTTGGCAGGCTAAACCCTGGATATTATTATTATAATTATTATTATTATTATTATTATTATTATTATTATTATTATTATTATTATTATTATTATTATTATTATTATTATTATTATCTCCGATCTGGAAATAGCCGCCCGCGGTTATGTCCAGATCGGAGCGGTTGGTATGTCTTGGGCTTTCACCGAAAGAGTGCGTAGAAGTTACACAAAGCAAGAAGGTCACTTCGCTCGCTGCAGCGGCGGCGCTTGCGAAAGAGCGCGCTGCTCACACACAACTAACAATTTTGATAGTTGTTAGTTTGCGCGCGTTCTGTGTATACTTGTTTGTTCGTTCCGTGCGTTCTCCTTTGTACTTGAGCAGAGCGCTTTAAATGTTGAGCTGTGACCGTTGTCAGTTGGCGCTCGTCCTCTGTATGTTCTTTTCCTGCGTTCTTTCTGCTTTAAGAACGTGCTACAAGTTTCTAGCTGCTTGTCGTTCTTCCCGTGACGTTATTGTTGCTATAGCATTCATTCCTTCGATCTTGTGGCGAAAAAATGCACAATAAACGCTCAACTACCTCAATTAAGACACGTTTCACTTTCGTGTTATACCGATTCCTATCACAGAGGGATCGGTCATGTTTTTTTTATATTTTTTTCTCTCTTAGGGCGCACTGGTTTCAGCTGTATCGCGGGCGACGTGAAAAATTCAAGAACCACGCATATCATTCGCCGTCACGGTGACCACCGAGCTCTGGACTTTGCCCAAACGAGGGGGGAAGCCAGCGACGGCGTCCATATCGATCGACAGTTGCGCAAGGCTGGCCGTTCTCCTTTACGCAACACTCACCGTCATTAAACGCAGCTTACGAGGCCATCCCGACCCTGTCTTCAATAGGGCGCATGCCCCGTAATTTCCGGATGCCCACTGACAACTTCAGAAGTGTACAGTGAAAGAGAGCTGGACATGTCGTGTTTCGGTTTGTCGGGTCATTATTGTTGATCAATGTAATAAATATGGATATTCAAATCTTGGAAAGAAGTACACTATGTCCCAGAGCAGTCCGCAACGCTGAACAGTAGCTACGATTGATAATGACGCTGAAGCGAACATGTTCAGTTATATAAAAGTTCGTTAGCGTGCAGGGCCATCTCTCGTACTTGATAAAAGGCGAAATAAATAAGCCCATAAGCAAGCAAGATAATATGAAAAGTTACTACCACTGCTTAGAAGGTAGCACTTGAACCAAAATTTCAGCAAAGCCCTGTCGAGTGCAGGCAGATGATGCACGCGAGCCTGGACTCTGATAGACTAAACTTCCAGCACAGTTGCACCAGAGTGTTAGTTAGAAATGACAGGTAGACAGCTCGTCTACAAGAACTCTAAAAATATTCTACCGGATCATGGTAGTTAACAGCGCCTGGTATGTATCTTTTCTTCCTAAATTCCAGAAATGTTCTACCAAATTGTGTTTCTCACCAGTGCTAGGTAGGCATCTCTTCTACGAAAATTTTATCCAAGTGTTAGTTAGCAGTGCCTGGCATGTAGCTCATATACACAAATTCCACCAGAGGTCGACCAAAGTGTTAGTTACCATAGTGTGTGCTAGCGTCTGTTCGAAGGTACGTTAACCACGGCTGGTCTCGCAACGCCAGTCACATGGTCTTCTAATGAATGCCCAAGTCTATACCAAGGAGGTAAGTTTTTTTAAACCTCCTTGGTCGATACACGGTTTCGTGATTGGGAGTGCGTTTCAGGAGAGAGAGAGAAACACCGAACGAGCGCTTCTTGAGTTAACTACGGCGAGACTCGTGCATTGCAAAGCAGCCCGCGGGTGCTTGCATCGCGTGCCTATGAATTAACCCCTCTCACCTGCAATGAGCATTAATGGTGTCCTCCTTGGAAAGGCCCTGCTTGCTCGCTAACGCAGATGTGCTAGCGCCTCTCATATATAACAGAGTAAGAAGAAATAAAAGAAGGCCGGGAATGAGAAAGAGAGGGAGGAAGAAAGGGAGAGAGGTGGCTGAGGCTGGCGTTGATGACTAAGCGCAGGAACTGCTAACGACGACGAGGGTTTTCTCGTGCAGGATCAAAGAACACTTACCGTGACCTGTGGAGCTTCCTAATGGAGTGATTTGGAGATGATATACGCATGTGCGCGCTGAAACAGGCGCGTGCACTGAGGTGCGCGTGTGTCAAGTGTTTTAATGAACGCTACAAGCAGGGATCGGTGGGTTCAGTCACGGGTTCCATTCAGGTCGTATCCTGCTAAACTCGCGTTCACTACAGAACTTTTAGAATCTTTCCTTTTCCCCATTTCGATCTGACTACTTTGCGAGCATGCGCGTTAGTGTTTGCCCATGCTCGCGAGTTGCACTATCATCAGGCTTAATTAATTAGTACCTTTATCCTTGCTAAATATGTTCGCACTTCATTTTTGCATAAGTGAAGTGGGGCAGCGCGAGACGCGAATCGCGAACAACCGCCACGTGTTCATAACCCGGCGCCAATGAGAGAGAGAGATCTAGTAGAATATTTTTAGAGTTTTTGTAGACGAGCTGTCTACCAGTCATTTGTAACTAACACTCTGGTACAACTATGCTGGAAGTTTACTCTATCAGAGTGCAGGCACGCGTGCTTCAAATGAGAAGTATCCTCACTAAAAGATCACATTGCCATATCGAAGCGGTTCACCACCCACAAGTCCACGATCCTGAGTGCATCAATTATTGGGTAACGGAGCCTACAAGTACGCGTACGTCCGGCGAATCTTCGACGGCAGCATTTTTGTACAATTACCTGGGCACGGTTTTTCACGTCGCTTCTAAAATCTCTGAACTATAGAAGCTTCGCTTAAGAGCACTATCTTTATCAACAACAACAACAAACACTACGACAGAATATGGGGATGTCGAACATCGGATCCAGGACTTGTTTGTACACGGTCGCTTCCGTGTCCTTCGTTGCTTCCGCGTGGCCACTCCTGCGGAAGCTCTTGCCTCACATCACCCCATCCTCTAATAAATGCTGTTTATATAAACTCCTGTGGAACGAAACCTGCGCGGCAGTTTAGTAAATAACGGCTGCGTCGAACGAAGGGGGAGCACTGGAAGCCGCAAGCCAAGGCGGCATCCGAGTAGCAAGCGAAAATATGGATCAAGAAATGCAGCTGCTTCGAGTGCACTCTACCGGCAGCAACTAGTTGGGGATCCGGGGCCTTAGCGACCTCGAAATCTCTGTCGGAATAACGAATGCTCTGTTTACAAGAGCATGCATATTTTTTAGGGGCGAAGCTCCTTATCCCGTGGGTCGTGCGTCCCATGTTTGTAGTAGTAGCCACCTGCTGATGACGATGACGATCGCGATGCCATACAACACGTCAGCGTGCCATACAACACATCAGCGTCATAACGATGACGCTGATGACGATGACGATCGCGATGCCACCACATGGAATGTACCCACTATGCGTCATAACGATGACACTGATGACGATGACGATCGCGATGCCATACAACACATGGCATCGCGATATGGTCTCACATGCATATCGTTTGACCACATGCAACCAACCACCATCACGTCTTTGATGATGTACCTCCGGAGCTTCGCCCACTCATCATCATTCACTCCGCGGATATGCTGTGATTTTTTACGTTTCATATTACAGATGCATGTTGCTACAACTACAACCTTTCCTTTTCTTTCTCGTTTTTTTTTGTTTTTTTGTTTGTTTGTTTTAGTTTGACAAGCGATGGAAGAGAAACATCTGAGATCGTGTTACGCCGAGAATATAAAAAAAAATACAAACCGAGAAAACGAAACGGCACTTTTGCAGATCGATGCAACCAAGGGGCATTTCATTACTTGGATTGTAAAGATACAGGAATTGTGATCCCACAATATCAAGTGCACCACTTACGGAAGACCTGTAATAATAATAATGATGATTGATGCGATTTACCGTCCCAAAACCACGATATAATCATGAGAGACGTCGTAGTGGAGGGCTCCGGAAATTTCGACCTGCTGGGGTTCTTTAACGTGCACCTAAATCTAAGTACACGGGCCTCGAGCATTTTCACCGCCATCGAAAATGCGACCGGCGCGGCTGGGATTCCATCCCGCGAACTTCGGGTCAGCAGTCGAGCACCATAACCACTAGCCAGCGTGGCGGGCGCGGAAGACATGTGAAGAAGTGGCCTGATATACAAAAAAGCCGTGCACAACTACGGAAGATCGCAGTTTCACCACACTGGCGATGCATTGGATGCGATAGGAACAAATTGGACTGTTATACGAAGTAAGGCTGGACGCTAACTCTCTTGTATACGACCTCGCGTGACTCTACCAAACGCATGTGCAAGAGAATACGGCCGCTCCAGGGAGCGAAGGGGTTTTCGCACTGTCGATCGTCTCAACGCGATGTAAGCGGTGAGAGACACGGTCGGTATACAAGCCGTCTGCTGACGTCTGTAGAAATTGTCTTCGCAACCATGCCCTTATGCTCAAAGTTTGCAGTTGCCGCTCGATCAGCGCAATCCGTTCTGTCCCCACAGGCGCCCCTTCATGCTCCTACACCATGCGAAAGACGGTCGGGTCGTTCCCTCTCTGCTTGAGGAGCCATCGACGGCAAGCTTCGCTCGCGGAGCTGCCCCGCGTTTGGCGTTTCGTGCCCGATCTGGCGAAGTCATTTGAGTAACATGTCTCTTTTTTCTCGCATTCTCGGTTTCGTAGTACCTGAGTGGATCGGTGCTGGACGGGGTGGTTTGTCCAGTATATGTGGCGCATACATGCCCGCCGATATCTCCTTCATTATCAGTTTACCGCCGTCGTGTGTAGTGAGGTTTGGGCAAATCCCCTGGCACTTACCAGCGCTACGAGTTTTCTGAGTATGAAGGAATGTCTCGCCTAAGCATACACTGTTTTACTGTAAAAAAGTAACGTCTTATGTATTTTCAAAAACGGTACAGTTTTGACAATCAGGACGTAACTCTGTCCGGCAGGCAACTGTGGCTCCGCTCCTTTTTTAAATCTTCGGAAAGCTATTTTCCAGTAGTGTACACAGCGACTACCGGACATAAATTTTACATTGCAGACTCCAACAGGTTGAAAGTAACGATGCTCCGCGTTGAAGATTTCACGCGGACGGCATATACGCGTGCCCGCGACCTGGGGTCAAATAAAAAAAAAGAATGCATGCGTATGCCAATGGACCACGCTTACGTTACGTCGCAGCTCTGAGGAGATTACATCGCCTCTTCGCGCGCAGAAGTGCACAAACTGAACTTTCGCTAGACAAGCATACAGCACTCGCATTGTTTGTTTGTTTATTTCTGTTCGTTCGTTTGTGTGCGTGCATTGTGTTAGCGTCGCCTCCGTCCATGATGCCTCAGCTGCTGAGATATTTATAGGAAGGACACATCGGTTGACGTCCCCGTCAACAGTGCCTTTACTTAAGATACAAGGTTCGGCCACATTTGTACAATTTCCTTTCCGCATCGAGGCATTCCCGCAAATGATTTAGTCCGCAGCTAACAGAGAAAAAAAAAAGAACGAGAAAAAACATTGCGTGACGACTAAGATGTGGGAGGCGATGTCTGTATAGTGGGTATTCCGCTTGAACACAGCCATTCGTCTCATAGCTTTTCTTTTGTCTGCTTTCCTCTGAAGGCATATCCTTATCACACGCTTTTCTGCAATCCTTGTTTCTCATCTCCGATCTGTAATAGTATCAATGGCTTTACGTTTGTCGCTCTTCTAATCTCTTTCTTCTCTTAGCCTTCTTTCTTTCATCTTTCACTTCTATATCGAATCTACGCTTTATTTACTCCTCGTGTCTTTCCTTTTTTTTTCGGGATTCAAATATTCCCTTCTCGAACCATCACTCTTTCCACGTGGCCTGTGCTTTCTAACCAACTCCCTTTTTATTTTGTTATCACTTTTGAGATGGGCCTTGCCTCTTCCCACCCCCCAACTTTGCTGTTTGCTTCGCCAGCTCAGGGCAAACACGTATCAGGTAACGTGCCTTACAGTTCCTCCGTCAACTTTCCCAGTTCCCACAGGAAGCCTTCTTCCCGTTCAGCCACTCCCCATTTCTCGTTCATGTAGTGACAGGGCTTCACAAACAGGCTGCACTCCTCTTTCGCTCCATCCTTTACCTCACCCACGTTTTCCTTTGCCATCGACTTCTTTTCTTTCCGTACGTGTGTCTATGTTATCCTTGAAGGTCTGCTGTCCCCGTCCCGCAATGTCGTTGGCGTATCGCCCCTTCGAGAGGCTTGCCTTGTCTTGTCTTGGCTATAGGCTTCGTACCGCGTCACGTTTGTGGCTCATGTCCTTGCCACACGCCGCTTACCTGCTCATTACGGTTCTCTGAGAAGAGAGAGAGAAAGCTTTTTTCGTTCCCAGAGAGTGCTCTACCGCGGTGGTTAGGCCGTCCGGTAGTGTGGCCGCGTTGTCGTAACTTGAAGACAGACTCTTTGCCCTATTATTTCATGGCCCTCCACCCTTACTTCTTCACACGCGAACCTTGGTGTCGTTTTTTTCTGCATGGGGGTGCCTCTTTGGCCCTTTTGAGAAGACAGTGTGCGGAAAAACCGAGCAGTTTAATCCAATGGAGCACAACGGATGTTCTCGAAGTGCCACGTTTACTGTAACGCTTCTTCGTTTCACGTTAGCCGCTTTTCTTTTCTTTGCCCGTTTTTGTCATTTGAAGATCTAGTAGTAGAAAAGAAAAAAAAGAAGAATATGCTAAGCATCCGAAGCAGTCCCGTGCTGAGCTGCGTCCCGGTTAGGTAACTGGCTCTATTGTTTCCTGCCATTCTCTTGGGTCATGCATCGTACTTACCTGATTGCTAACGAGAAGGGTACGTACGCCAGTGAAGAGTGTGGCCTTTTCTCGCGTAACTCGAACGGGCTACACCGTCTCTCGGTTGCTGCTGCGGCACGTAACCAGAGAAAGTGCATCCCCCCAAGACTTTTTTTTGCACGCCACGGTTGATTCTTTTGTGCGTTGTCGTTGTCGTTGTTGTTGTTGTTGTTGTTGTTGTTGTTGTTGTTGTTGTTGTTGTTGTTGTTGTTGTTGTTGTTGTTGTTGTTGTTGTTATCCTTTGGACATGGCTCATACCCATTGGAGGGGATTGGCCAATTAGTGGGTGAACTTATCCAATGATATCGGAAGTTTAATATACGCAGACGCTATAGGTAATAGAATGATTTTTCTCGGGAGTTGGCCAATGAAGATGACGCGGAACTTTGTCATCTTTGCCAGCTTACTCCTGAGCAATGGTTTCGGCTGTGCGTAACTGAAGGACATGCGTTTCGGTAGAAATGGAAAGTGCGAAAGTAAGTAGTCTTTTGTGAGGTTGCATTTCATAGCACGACATCAGCCTTTAAGCCAGTCGTCATGTCGGTACCAGAAGGCCTCTGCGAGAACCACAACTACATTTTAAAAAAAGAAGCGTTCATGTGGAGTGCACCTGTTTCGATTCATCATTAAGAATTTCTGACATTTCCTTTCTGCTATTCGTTGAAATTCCACAGGGTGGCACACCATAAAGGAATGTTTCACCGCTGTGACACTCTTGTAACAAGAGAAGGTGAATGCCTTGCTGCTCTTACGTAACACACAAGATGAGCTGAATTGAGTAGCAGATATGTCTGGCATTAAGCTGAACCTTATGAGCGTTTTATTGGCGCCCCTTTTCGTGCCGTGCACGTATTTGCGTCTTCCGCTCATCATAACCGTCGTTGTTACACTTAAGCCCTTTCGCATTTCGTGATCCCCACGTCTTCGCCCATCGTGTTTTTAGAGACGGAGAAGCATGAGCGGCGTCGTGGGCTTCTTCCCCAGCGGAATTGCGCGGGAGTCACCGCGGAGCCTCAAAGGGGTACAAGCACCATGACTTACGAATCTCGCCGCTGACTTGCGCAGCCGTCAACATCCGATGCCACTTCAACTTTCGCCTAGAGTGACGTAATTGCGCAGTTCGCGCGCTACCATTTTTACTGCGCAACAATACCTATTACTCTGCAGTATAAAGCCAAGAGGAGGCCTCAGCTGCATTCAGACCCGCTTTTTTTTTTATTGCGATAGCAATTATATGGACAGTCTCGACGGGTTTTTGCCGTCGCCATCGCCGTTGCCGTCGCCGTTGCCGTCGCCGTTGCCGTTGCCGTCATGTCGTGTATGAAGTCCAAATTGATAAGAACCCCCTGCGCATCGTACGTTCTACCAGCGGGTAATAGCGGGCGAGTGGGAGCGGTGAACGCGGCTGAAGCGGCGATCATCTACCGTCGCTCCGAGGCGCATGCGATAAGATCCCCCCCAACTGTTCAACCGGGCCCGCCCGTCGTTCGCGAGCGTGAAAAGACGCGAGGGGAAGGGGTCCCTCGAGCGACCTTCTATTTTACGACCGCGGTCGTCGCGGGCGCGCGCATTATCTCGCTACCTCGGCAGCCTACAGCGGGCGGCCGGTGTACCCTTCTACGTGCTGCGCTGTCAACGCGAAGAGAATGTGGTGTGCAGAGTGTCCCTGGAGCGGCCGCATTCTCTTAAACCAGCGTTTTTCAGAGTTGCGTGAGATCCAATCCAAAAGAGTTAGCTGCCAGCCTCACTTCGTATAACATTACAATTTGTTGCTATCGCATTCATTACTTCACCCTTGCGGTGAAACTGTGACTTTTTTTCACAAACTAGCAGCTATTTCCGCATGCGTATGCGGAGGGATCTTGTTATGTCACCACGGGCTTGACGTCAAGGTCACTGGCGCAGCCAACGGACCTCCAGTAGAGAAACCTAATGCTTTCACCTTTAATTTGTATACAATAAAATCACTTGAGTTTCAGAAAGCTTCACCGAGAACCGTTGACAGGGTGCATTTTCTAGTTGCCGCGCTATTGCTGTATAATTTATGTTCAACTCTTTTTAACTTCATTGTTATAACGTCCTCACCAACCAAGTCGACATGGATGGAGTTATTCCGTCGAAGTATCTTTATGGTTATGGTTTAGAACGCATTGCTGATGTAATATCTGCATATTCTATATAATTACGCATAATTTGCGTGTATTTGTTGTGCATGTTTTTGTACAACGAAACGTATGTTGTACAACAACCTTTTGCTATTTATACTACATTGTTAATGGTTGTTCCCCTTCCCCTGCTCAATTCCCCGTGGCAATAAAGATATTGGACGAACAAAATAAATAAATAAATAGACTAGTAAATATAGTTTAAATTTTTGATGTAGCACTTCTAGGCTCGCTAACTCGCTCACTGACTAACGCATTGACTGACCGACGGACTGACTCTTTGACCGAATAAATGAGTGAACGACTTGCTCACAGACTATTCCACTGTTTAAAAACTTGCAGCTACGCAAGTAAGGACATCTACCTTTAAAAAAGTTGAAATACGATTATGTTTCCGCTAAGTGGAGCTCGGAGTAAACTAACCGCGCAACTAGAATTTACCCTTATGAAAGAAGCGCTGCGAAGAATCCGAATTACTGCGTAACAGGTTGTGTTGAAGCCGTTTGTATTTAATCGATTGAGCCTAAACGGCTAGAAAGGTCTTCTAGGTTTAGCTATGTAAATTGAAAATGTGGTTAATTTTTAGTTCAATTGCAAAGATTATTGTAAATATGTACTAAAGTTTGGTATAGACCTCCGCCAGCGTTCTTTGATTCTTTTTGTGTTTTTTTTATTGCTGCCACCTGAATGCCCCCCCAATTACGTGCACCCGGCCATTTAATCTAATTAACTGCGCAATTGGCTTAGCTCGTTAAGCCTATTGTCAGGCCCATTGTCCGGAGCTGTCGCCACTCGTCGGGCCAACCGAAAAATCACTATAAAGGAAGCGAAGCACAGAACAAACAATGCTCGGACATTAAATAAATACCCGTACATTCTCTGGACACTCCTAATACTCACCGTAGCCTGATGCATAATTGACTCCAGCGGGACCTCCCCTACCAGTAGTCGGCCTTTCCGAATAATTGGGCTATTTCGGTGGAATCCAGGGTCTTTTTTATAAGCCTCTTACGTAGCCCGCTAAATTGATTACCTATGATGGCCCGTCGGGCTAGGCTGCTGCATAGTGTATTGAGCTTTCGGTTTTGCGTCCGTTGAAAACATTCGGCCCTTGGCTACCGGCCTGACATTGTACGTCGCACGAAAGCAAATACCACAGTAACTATATGGCAGTTCAAGCCTGGCCCCCCAGGCTTCGATCTTGGGAGCGCGAAGTTTCCCTGGGAGTTAACACGAACTGAATGCTACGTTGTCGCGTAGCATTTGCTACGTTGTCGCGTAGCATTTGCTACGTTGTCGCGTAGCATTTGCTACGTTGTCGCGTAGCATTTGCTACATTGTCGCGTAGCATTTGGTTTGTGTTCAGGCAACTGCACCTTCGAACAACTGCACCTTCGGGGGCCTCAGTTAAGCACTATCGCAAGGCGCCGGGTTTTTCACGTACAAGCGCCGGTGCCACCGACATTTATAAATCATGACAAGCTTCTCTTGAAAAAGAAATAAGGGAAAGGAGAAAATAAATAACCAGCGAGTCAAAGCATGCAAAAGAAGAAGCTACAAAAGTGGAATAAAAACGTAAGAAAAAGAGTTGTGCTAATCATGAGTGAATGAATGATTGAACGAATCAATTAAGAAAATATTAGGAGGCAGGAAATGCGATACGAAAGAGCATGAATGTATAAAAGAAATTATACCAAAAGAAAACAAAAAGAAAGAAAGAAAGAAAGAAAGAAAGAAAGAAAGAAAGAAAGAAAGAAAGAAAGAAAGAAAGAAAGAAAGAAAGAAAGAAAGAAAGAAAGAAAGAAAGAAAGAAAGAATGAATGAATGAATGAATGAATGAATGAATGAATGAATGAATGATGTCAGGAAAAAATGAGACGAAGAGAATGAAGGAACGACTTCATAACATTAAGGCCGACAAAAAAATAATATCCGCCATTTCAGACGATTCTAAAAGGAACGGCAAAAAACTAATCAAGGACACAGAAAAACAGGAATTATCTTCTATGAGTCCCATCTCGACTTCTCGCCTACGCGAGGAATGCGGGATTGTGATTCCTCCTCCCTGAAATAGGGCTAACGACGCCGGCCCGTAGGCTCTAATGGCACTTCGCGTCAATCGCTCTTCCTTCGACATCACAGAAAGAGAGAGAGATATCAGAGAGCCCCGAAACGCTGATCCCGGAGATTTCCTTCGCAAAGTGCAGCCGACGAAGCGAGATTTTTTTTCCTCCTCCTAATGTGTTCCCCGGGGTAACGAAAACCAATCGCACAATTCGCTTAGTTGTTCTTACTTTTGTTTTTATCTCCAACTACAGCGAAACGTGGCTCCTGAAAGCATCAGGCATTTCGATATTTTTTTTGTCTTTATTGACGTTAAATTCTATCTCCCGCCTCGTAGACACTCGAAGTGCCGTAGTCCGACTCCGCAAATGATGATCCATTGGGGGATGATTATGTATTCCAATTATTCAAGGTAAATTACCTAAAGCCTGAGATGTTCCTAGAAAAACATCTAGAAAGCTATATTTGCTTGTCGCTGTAAGCTATCATTAACGCATTCGGGATGGTTTAGATTATTCAAAAAATTCAAATAGACGTTGCCTCGCTACAAATGTTAGCGCAAAATTGTTCCGTTTTTTATAATGATGTCATTAAGTCAAACGGAATTTAAACGCAGTGGTACTGTTCTGCTAGTTAAAGGTGCAAATTATCCGTAGCAAGCCAGATAAGAGGAAATGCCGGACGACTTTTGTGCTGCGTTTGTACGCTAACTTAGTTTTTGAAAACCATACACCTTTTAAATAGTTAAGTTCAGTCTAATTTAGCACATTAAGGGCGCTTGGAATCGGTGGGGAGCGTGAATCAGTCGTAGCAACACCAATAAGAACTACAATTGTTCACATTCTCAATTGCTTGTGAGCTAGTGCACTATGAAGCTTGGACGCGCATGTAGAAAGTGAAATAACACATGATGAAACGATGGTAAATATTGAAAAAATCGAAAACACATATTGCGTGTACTGATGCAGACTTTGCAAGCAAGCATGAGTCTTAGCCAGTGTTTTTACATTTATAACTTGTTTAAAGAGAGAATTAGAGCTCGTCCGTAAACTTCTCTCGTTGGTAAATGTATTCTGCTTCATCTATCTATCTATCTATCTATCTATCTATCTATCTATCTATCTATCTATCTATCTATCTATCTATCTATCTATCTATCTATCTATCTATCTATCTATCTATCTATCTATCTATCTATCTGTCTGTCTGTCTGTCTGTCTGTCTGTCTGTCTGTCTTTCTGTCTATCTATCTATCTATCTATCTATCTATCTATCTATCTATCTATCTATCTATCTATTCCATAATTAATGGGGAAAACAACGCGTAACAATCAAGGTCTGTATAATGTTCATGTTGAGAGCACGAAATTGAATTTTGAAGGGCAGCACAATGAAAGTCCATGTACAGTTAATCTACGTTTCCTTTCATGTATTTTATTTCTGTCTATTCATTAATGTATCTTCATCAGCACGTATTTGTTCTTGAGCCAGCCCAGCTGTGTCGATCAAAGAATAAAAAAAAAAAGTGGACGGCAAACAAATGAACAATACCATAGATGAACTCCACTAGAAGTCACTTGAGTTAGTCCAGCAGCGCGTCTGAGAGCCTCTTTCCTCTATCCCTTTCTCTCTCTTTCTCCATCTTTAAATCTCCCCCCACCCCTTTCCCCAGTGTAGGGTAGCATACCGGTCCTACTAGACTGGTTAACATCCCTGCCTTTCCTTTCCCTCTTTTTCCTTCCTTCCTTCCTTCCTTCCTTAAGCCATGAAAGCAATATGCCTCACCGGAAAGAGACCATCCCTTTTGTGTGCCGCCTATCGATACCCCCCTTGACAGCGACGCCTAGCAGGAAACGCCGGAGGGGGGGGGTGGCGGTTGCGATACTTCCCCTGTGTTAGACTGTTCTTGCTTTGTGTTTTGCCTCGTTTCTATATTCTCTCATCACATTTGCTGTTTTTTTTTATCTTTACTTTTATATTTCAACTTGTCTGCCTTCAGTAAGAGATGAGGACAACCGCATGTTCACTTCGGCGATTATCTTTTGTGTCTTGACCTTCGCTTGGTCTCTTGGCCGAGTAGGTATAGAGTTTACGTGTAGGTGCGCTGGAAGGAAAAAAACGCGATAAAGGGTGCGGAAAGGAAGGGTAAAGATGAGGTGGGCCTGCCGTGCGATAGACGACTCACTCCGCATAAGGCAAGATGTCACCTGCTTGTCAGCGAATGTGTTGCAGATATTATAGAAAGCAGAACGAAAGAAATCCAGATAGATAGATAGATAGATAGATAGATAGATAGATAGATAGATAGATAGATAGATAGATAGATAGATAGATAGATAGATAGATAGATAGATAGATAGATAGATAGATAGATAGATAGATAGATAGATAGATGAACGGACGGAAGAAGAAACTCTACACAAACTTCTGTACGATCGCGACAAAGTGAGGCAGAGTGGCAATATCTCTAAATAAATTACAAGGTAGTTCTATTATACGTGGAGTAATGAAACTTATCTTCTACACGTCGCTTTTTTTCGAATTGTGTGGCAACATATGGCTGCGCAGAATGCCGGTACCGCGTGATCCATGTTTAAATGTAACAGCTTGATCTGCTTTTATTGAAAGCGAAACCCCATAAGCCCCGCCTCCTCGCCCCTCCGTGAAAGATAGGAAAAGGCATAGATAAGCGGAGATTCGACTGTCAGCACTCATAATAGCTATTACATTCTACTTTTTTGGTAGACAATGTTACGACTGTTATTATTATTATTATTTTCATTGCGATAGCAATTATATGGACACTCTCGGCTGGTTTTCGCCGTCGGCGGCGCCCGCCGCCGTTATCCCCCGTATATGTATATGTATATATACAACCGGCCCTGTCCGTCGTTCGTGAGCGTGAAAAGACGCCAGGGGGGGGGGGGGGCGACCTTCGATTTTACGAGCGCGGGCGCGAGCGTTATCTCCCCTTCTCGGCGGCCGACAGCGGGGGGCCGGTGTACCCTTCTACGTGCTGCGCTCTCAACGCGAAGAGAATTCTCTTAAACAAGCGTTTTCTAGAGTTGCGTGAGATCGGATCCAAAAAGAGTTAGCTGCCAGCCTCACTTCGTATAACATTACAATTTTTTGCTATCGCATTCATTGCTTCACCCTTGCGGTGAAACTGTGACTTTTTTTTGTTAACCTGAAACGTTTCAGTCAAGCAGGAATTTGTATGCGTGCGCGCCGCACTCTTCCGGGCAGCTACTACTAGGCCGCTACTACTAGGGGTGACTAGGCCAAGTCAAGCTCTCACTTAAAAGAGGTAAATCTAGTGGGGTGAAGTTGAGACAAAAAAAAAAAAAGAAAATATACAGCTCCGCATTGCGGACACTGATGAAAAAGCGAAGCTTCTGGCGCTCCCCTTCATCAGGCTATCGCATTTCTATGTTTTGCAAGTCTTTTATATATGTTGCGTCACTGCTCTTTATAAAACACACTTTGTTAAGCTTTGAGGTGGTAGTACAGCCACTACCTTCTATAATCTCAAAGTATCCCTTGGCAGTGGTGTGACTATGGTAACGTGGACGCCATTTGTTGGGCTGTTTCCTTTTTCCTTTTTAGTGGAAGTTGTGTGTCGTGGGATTGACCAAAAGTTTTGGCACGTACGCGTTTATGATGATAACAGTTTTCTGATGGTCCGCACAGTTTTTTGTGGCACGTACCCGTTTGTTGGACTAACTCTTGGCCTCATTTTTTGTGGACCAGTGGGGAGTAGTAGGACTCACCTAATTTCTTGGCTCATACCCGTTTATGATGCCCACCAGCGTTACCACGCATCTTGGACATGCAAGGCTCGACTAAGAACAGCTTCGCTGTTAAAAAAAATATTCATCAATGAGGACATATGAAAATATTGAACAATATGCTTTCTGTCTTATTTTCCATCCATCCGTCTTGGTTCAATCGCAACAGCCATCGCGAGAACTACAACGAAAGCGCATTCGCGGAACACTTCGAGTTTTTGTTTTCGTTTAAACAAAACAAAAAGAGGGGCCAGCTTTACGGGGCGGTTATTTCCCATCGGTTTCCCTCTAACGTCCACGAATTCTAACGGCCTGTTGCAATACGTGAGCAGCTTGAGCGAAACCATTCGAATAGCTGTGTAGTAGCTGCCCGGAAGAGTGCGGCGCGCACGCATACAAATTCCTGCTTGACTGAAACGTTTCAGGTTAACAAAAAAAAAAGTCACAGTTTCACCGCAAGGGTGAAGCAATGAATGCGATAGCAAAAAATTGTAATGTTATACGAAGTGAGGCTGGCAGCTAACTCTTTTTTGGATCCGATCTCACGCAACTCTAGAAAACGCTTGTTTAAGAGAATTCTCTTCGCGTTGAGAGCGCAGCACGTAGAAGGGTACACCGGCCCCCCGCTGTCGGCCGCCGAGAAGGGGAGATAACGCTCGCGCCCGCGCTCGTAAAATCGAAGGTCGCCCCCCCCCCCCCCCTGGCGTCTTTTCACGCTCACGAACGACGGACAGGGCCGGTTGTATATATACATATACATATACGGGGGGATAACGGCGGCGGGCGCCGCCGACGGCGAAAACCAGCCGAGAGTGTCCATATAATTGCTATCGCAATGAAAATAATAATAATAATAACAGTCGTAACATTGTCTACCAAAAAAGTAGAATGTAATAGCTATTATGAGTGCTGACAGTCGAATCTCCGCTTATCTATGCCTTTTCCTATCTTTCACGGAGGGGCGAGGAAGAGGCGGGGCTTATGGGGTTTCGCTTTCAATAAAAGCAGATCAAGCTGTTACATTTAAACATGGATCACGCGGTACCGGCATTCTGCGCAGCCATATGTTGCCACACAATTCGAAAAAAAAAGCGACGTGTAGAAGATAAGTTTCATTACTCCACGTATAATAGAACTACCTTGTAATTTATTTAGAGATATTGCCACTCTGCCTCACTTTGTCGCGATCGTACAGAAGTTTGTGTAGAGTTTCTTCTTCCGTCCGTTCATCTATCTATCTATCTATCTATCTATCTATCTATCTATCTATCTATCTATCTATCTATCTATCTATCTATCTATCTATCTATCTATCTATCTATCTATCTATCTATCTATCTATCTATCTATCTGGATTTCTTTCGTTCTGCTTTCTATAATATCTGCAACACATTCGCTGACAAGCAGGTGACATCTTGCCTTATGCGGAGTGAGTCGTCTATCGCACGGCAGGCCCACCTCATCTTTACCCTTCCTTTCCGCACCCTTTATCGCGTTTTTTTTCCTTCCAGCGCACCTACACGTAAACTCTATACCTACTCGGCCAAGAGACCAAGCGAAGGTCAAGACACAAAAGATAATCGCCGAAGTGAACATGCGGTTGTCCTCATCTCTTACTGAAGGCAGACAAGTTGAAATATAAAAGTAAAGATAAAAAAAAACAGCAAATGTGATGAGAGAATATAGAAACGAGGCAAAACACAAAGCAAGAACAGTCTAACACAGGGGAAGTATCGCAACCGCCACCCCCCCCCCTCCGGCGTTTCCTGCTAGGCGTCGCTGTCAAGGGGGGTATCGATAGGCGGCACACAAAAGGGATGGTCTCTTTCCGGTGAGGCATATTGCTTTCATGGCTTAAGGAAGGAAGGAAGGAAGGAAGGAAAAAGAGGGAAAGGAAAGGCAGGGATGTTAACCAGTCTAGTAGGACCGGTATGCTACCCTACACTGGGGAAAGGGGGTGGGGGGAGATTTAAAGATGGAGAAAGAGAGAGAAAGGGATAGAGGAAAGAGGCTCTCCAGACGCGCTGCTGGACTAACTCAAGTGACTTCTAGTGGAGTTCATCTATGGTATTGTTCATTTGTTTGCCGTCCACTTTTTTTTTTTATTCTTTGATCGACACAGCTGGGCTGGCTCAAGAACAAATACGTGCTGATGAAGATACATTAATGAATAGACAGAAATAAAATACATGAAAGGAAACGTAGATTAACTGTACATGGACTTTCATTGTGCTGCCCTTCAAAATTCAATTTCGTGCTCTCAACATGAACATTATACAGACCTTGATTGTTACGCGTTGTTTTCCCCATTAATTATGGAATAGATAGATAGATAGATAGATAGATAGATAGATAGATAGATAGATAGATAGATAGACAGAAAGACAGACAGACAGACAGACAGACAGACAGATAGATAGATAGATAGATAGATAGATAGATAGATAGATAGATAGATAGATAGATAGATAGATAGATAGATAGATAGATAGATAGATAGATAGATAGATAGATAGATAGATAGATAGATGAAGCAGAATACATTTACCAACGAGAGAAGTTTACGGACGAGCTCTAATTCTCTCTTTAAACAAGTTATAAATGTAAAAACACTGGCTAAGACTCATGCTTGCTTGCAAAGTCTGCATCAGTACACGCAATATGTGTTTTCGATTTTTTCAATATTTACCATCGTTTCATCATGTGTTATTTCACTTTCTACATGCGCGTCCAAGCTTCATAGTGCACTAGCTCACAAGCAATTGAGAATGTGAACAATTGTAGTTCTTATTGGTGTTGCTACGACTGATTCACGCTCCCCACCGATTCCAAGCGCCCTTAATGTGCTAAATTAGACTGAACTTAACTATTTAAAAGGTGTATGGTTTTCAAAAACTAAGTTAGCGTGCAAACGCAGCACAAAAGTCGTCCGGCATTTCCTCTTATCTGGCTTGCTACGGATAATTTGCACCTTTAACTAGCAGAACAGTACCACTGCGTTTAAATTCCGTTTGACTTAATGACATCATTATAAAAAACGGAACAATTTTGCGCTAACATTTGTAGCGAGGCAACGTCTATTTGAATTTTTTTGAATAATCTAAACCATCCCGAATGCGTTAATGATAGCTTACAGCGACAAGCAAATATAGCTTTCTAGATGTTTTTCTAGGAACATCTCAGGCTTTAGGTAATTTACCTTGAATAATTGGAATACATAATCATCCCCAATGGATCATCATTTGCGGAGTCGGACTACGGCACTTCGAGTGTCTACGAGGCGGGAGATAGAATTTAACGTCAATAAAGACAAAAAAAATATCGAAATGCCTGATGCTTTCAGGAGCCACGTTTCGCTGTAGTTGGAGATAAAAACAAAAGTAAGAACAACTAAGCGAATTGTGCGATTGGTTTTCGTTACCCCGGGAACACATTAGGAGGAGAAAAAAATCTCACTTCGTCGGCTGCACTTTGCGAAGGAAATCTCCGGGATCAGCGTTTCGGGGCTCTCTGATATCTCTCTCTCTTTCTGTGATGTCGAAGGAAGAGCGATTGACGCGAAGTGCCATTAGAGCCTACGGGCCGGCGTCGTTAGCCCTATTTCAGAGCAGCCATTGTGAGCAGCCCCATTTCAGAGCAGCCAGTAGCAGCCATTGTTTACCTCCAAGGTAGTGCCTGGTGAGATTTCTCCTGTGCGTGATTAAAGAATAAAAATTTTGTTCAAAACGCCGTTGATTGATGAAATAAACCAACGAAAGATGCCAGATGTTTTCTAAAAGCAAAACGAAAAAGATGCCAGATGTTTCTAAAGCAAAACGAAAAGACGCCAGCTGCTTAACGAAAGACGCCAGGTGTTTCATAAGCAATGATTTCATAATCAAAACCATATCGCGATACAGGTTTGTAGTTGACGATGCTCGTTGCCGTCGGTGTGTGCTCGTATGCAAGAACCACTTAGCTTACGTTTCACCGACCACAAAGCGGTCATAATGAAAGGACAACGGAAACCAGCAATAAAAGTTTGATAAAACATTTAATCAATCGTTTCACGTCAATTTTATCGGGCGAATTAAGGGAAGAAATTTCACGGTTTAACCGATGATTACTTCCAGGAGCTTCGCCCAATCTCATCATCATTCACCTCGTGGATCTGCCGTCAATTTTTTTAACCGTGCAGCGACATCGCTCAGTACACGGGCTCCTACCATTTAGCCTCCACCGAAATGCGACTGCCGTGGCCGGGATCGAACCAGTGACCGTCGGGTCAGCAGCCCAGCTCCATAACCACTGATCTACCATGGCGATACCATTGTCCGGTCTTGACGCGCTGTTTTCACGCTCACTGTATATCACTGTTTTCGTTAAATCCTCACCAGCAATCTCTTTTGGGTCCTACGACTCTCCGACGAGGGTATAAGGATCACCAAATAGCGATCACGTGTCTCCTTAAAGAGAGTTATATACATGGTGAGTCAGGAATCACAAAAAAGATTTGACGCGCATTTTTTAGGCAGAGCTACATTGGCCGTATTCGCGCCGTTTCGCTGTGGACGGTGGCCGCGCCGCTCGCCGCGTCATGTGGCATGACGTCAGCGGAGGAGCCAGTGAAACCGCGTTGCAACCGCGCTTCCTGTTGAAAATCAGCGTTGTGTGTGTGTGTTTGTGTGTGTGTGCGTGCGTGCGTGCGTGTGTGTGTGTGTGTGCGTGTGTGTGTGTGTGTGTGTGTGTGTTTGTGTGTGTGTGTGTGTGTGTGTGTGTGTGTGTGCGTGCGTGCGTGTGTGTGTGTGTGTGTGTTTGTTTGTGTTTGTGTGTGTGTGTATGTGTGTGTGTGTGTGTGTGTGTGTGTGTGTGTGTGTGTGTGTGTGTGTGTGTGTGTGTGTGTGTGTGTGTGTGTGTGTGTGTGTGTGTGTGTGTGTGTGTGTGTGTGTGTGTGTGTGTTTGTGTGTGTGTGTGTGTTCTGTGGGATTCGTCGGAAGATATGGAAAGTGAGTCGAAGAGACTGAAAAAACCAGTCATCGTCGTCGGAACGAAACCAAGAGTAAGCAGCGAGCGGAGGAGACGGAGGAAGAACGAGTCGCACTCCTCGAGAAGCGTAACTGTACAGATAACCAAGTTAAACAATAGACAAATTTAATTGCGCGTCCGCAGGAGCTCTGTGGATGCAGCCTGCCAGCCATTTCCTGTGGCAGGGTGCGTCCGCAAAGCTGCTGCGAACGCTCAACTAAATCTGTCCAATACGAATAACCGTACCTCTCGCTACGCACACCCAGGCATAACTGAGTTCTGCCACAGCCAATTTTTTTTTAAGAGTGTGAGCCCCTGTCGTCATAATGGCTTACTCCTGTTGTGCTACAGTACAATTTGGTTTAGTGTGCTATGCAGAGAAATATGCTGCATGTTATACAGAGCACACGTTCTTGACAGATCAACGATGTTAAGACGGTTATGGAAGTAAACCATAGTTATATGTACGGTGTTCAGCCGTGCAAGGAGGGACGGGAACAAGGGATGAAAACAGAAAGAGAGTGCTGCCCTGCATAATAGTAATCACTGAGGTTTTGCGTGACAAAACCATTATGCGATTATGAGGAACGTCGCTGTGGAAATTTCGGCCACCTGTGTTTCACCACCCGCATCTAAGTACAAGCACCTCGAGCATCTCGCCTATATCGAAATGCGGCCGCTGCGGCCGGGATTGCGACATTTCCACTTATTTTCCTTGTTTTCTTTGCAAAGTGACTCAGAGTAGAAGGTACGAAAGTAGACTAATTGCCCGAGGAACTTGTTTACTGCGTTAAAAACTATTGAAACCGAAAGACGATTAAGCCAATGAAAGCACAGGGGGCTTTATTGGTTGTTTCTTAACTGTATTCTAATGATTCTCAATTAAACTGAAAGAAATATAAAGTGCACGAAAAATTATTCTTTCCGTCGGTGGGATTCGAACCCACAGCCTTCAAATTGTGCTTTCCTTGACCTAATAGTCTGTCGGTTTCATTGTAATACGACTAGCAGGTGCCGCCTAAGGGCGCTGAGCTCTCACATCCGTAAGTACATTTAAAAATTGCAATCCTGTTGCAGTTTGATTTCTTGATTCATTCTATCAATGCCCGTCACTCATATTTCCCTTCGAATTACCGTTTATCCCACTACCTTAAAAGCCGGCGGTGCGTAAAACACGAAATACACATAGGAACTCACCATACCCCTTTACGGCCTGACCCGCACAAACGTGTGGGTCAATAAAAAGGCTCACCGAACGGCACCTGCTTCAGTTTCGGTTTCATAGCTCCGTGCCGCTGAAGGCAATGTTTAAGGGAATGTATCTGTTTCAATAGTTCAATAATTTTGACACCAGAGGGCGAGAAATCTTCCATGAAAAATGCCGTCTGAGCACGCGCGCCGACAGCAGCTACCTCAGACGTGTAGATTAACGCTCCTTCTTGTTATACATTTTTTTCGCGAGTGTATGCACATGAAAGCAATATTAACACTAATAAGAACATGCTTCGCTAAAAAATTTACATGTTCTTACTACACACGCTGTGTACTGACGCGTGAAGAAGTCACCCGCACGTTTGTGCGGGCTGGGCTTTAGTCCTCGTCAAATGCATGACAAAGCGGGGCAGGTTGGCTCGTTCGCGCGCTGTTTCTTGCGAATAGCTTTCTTGCGCGCGCTGTTTCTTTCTTGCGAATAGCTTTCTTGGAATCTTATTGGCACTTCTTTGGTTAGTGCTTCCTGATGTTTTCTCATATCTGAAGTTAGCGACGCGAAGTGATGTGCGTGAACTGTGATCGCCATTTACGCAAAAAATATTAATTTTCTGAATGTGTTGTGACAACATGCATTATATATCAAAAAAGAATTATATTTTACAGTGCCATATAGAGTTTCAGTATCGCCGCTGAAATTGTAAGGATAATAAATAACAGTGAGGGAACCAGCTTTTGTGGGTGCTGAATTTTTTTGCACATGCAGAGAATTTGAAACCCGAGAATGAAGAATACATAGAAGAGTTATTGAGCCTCATTATGTGTTGCGTCAGAATCGGTTAGGGATCACGTTGACTTTCCTGGAGTGCAAAATGCACCCGGCATAGACAAGCGATTGGACTCAGCTGTACCACTGGCGATCAGTATACAGCTTGACATCTGCACATCACTGTAGGCTGTCAAGTGTAGCTTCTTGCTCAAGGACGCGTTGTATGAAGTGCAACTTACACCTGTGCCTCACAAGTGACACACAATACTTTAAAATGTTGCATTCGCAGCGCTTAACACGCATTTTTTGCTTTGTCTTAGCCGTTATGAGTGTATTCCTCGCTGCAGTGAATCACATGAATAAAAGCCCAGCCCGCACATATGTGCGGGTCAGTTTTGTTGGTCAAATACTCCAATTCTTCCAGTTTAACCTTTAAAAACTTAATTGCGATATAGCAAACATCAATAATTTTTTAGCAAGTTCTTCTGTTAAATTTTTCTCGGGCAGGAAGGGATACGCTCAATCACCCACGATGGCCAGCGCCACGTGTGCTTAAAGAGAGAGCGCTCACTCTTATTTGCGAGAGCGCGCGCATACCCAGAGTTGCTTCCCATGTAAAATTTCATCAAGTACGCGTTTAACGCGTGTGGTTCCAAAGGAAGTTCGGACCTCCTGCTTACGAAATGCAGCCAGAAGATATTCGCTTGCAACAAGCGTTTGTTTGCAAGCTTAAACCTTCCCCGAGCAATTAAGGAAGCTTGATGAATTTTGAGCGGGCAAAACGGCAGTGGAACGGTGATCAAAGATTACGCTATACAGCGCTTCCATTGAAGCACTAGTCCTTGCTATCTCGTGGATCTTTGAGGACGGTCCACAACCGTTCAAGACGTGAAGGTGATTCAGAGGGGAGAAAGAAAAGAGCTCATTTGCATTCGAGCGGCGCGAGTACATAAGTTCTTGTGAGAGTTAAAGGGATGCCTGCGCATGAAGTTCGAACACGAAAATTCGATTACCGTACAGCATGAAAGGCTTGTCAGCTTTTCTCCTACCTTTCTAGAATGCCACTTAGGCGTTCTTTTTTTGTTTTGTTTGTCTAAAGTTTTGTTTATCTTGGCATATCACAAGCCTTAAAGGGACACTAAAGGGGAAAACGATTTTTCGCGTATTAGTTAAGCACAATTTCACAATCCCGAAAACACCACTCTTACCGCGACACGACGCTTGGTAAGCGAGAAAACACGCGAAAAGAAAATGCGGATGGATGACGCCACCTTTAGATTCCCGCACCAAACACCGTGACGTCATAGATTCTGAAGGCGTCTACTGAGTCCTACGTAGCTTCTAATCAATAAAAATGAGGTGCATTGTCATCTGTGGGTGCCATAGACTTAGCATACGAAGTTTCAGGACATTTAATCGAGCCAATGTCACGAAAATACGAAAAATACATTTGGAATCCCTGACGTCACGCGCGCAGATATCGGCGCCAAATTAAAAAAAATAAAACTTTAACCTTGATTTTCTCCGCTAATAATGAACCTATGATAATGAAACATATGACATTAGAGTTCTCAGAGTGCATTTTGTCAACCTAAACCAAGTCATTGTTTCACTTTAGTGTCCCTTTAACTTTGGTCATGGGTAAACGTTGCCTGACAGCTTTTTGAGGGGTTTTCAATTCTGCACAGTTAAAACGACTAATGCACTTTCCTGTATTTGGTAAACATTCTTTTGCTCGGCTTAATAATCGCTCAGATATATGAAAAGTAAGAAAACTGAAATTTTGGAATATTGAATCTGGTAGAGACAACAAATGTTTGAAGTTTAATGCGGTGGCCTTTTGACACCAGCCAAGTCTACTTTCCGTGAGCCTAGTGAACGAACGGGAGCGCGAGCCGGAGAATCTTGGCAGCGTGCTACTTAAAAAAAAATTCTGCAGATGCACGAAGTGAATGTTGATGGTGGGGCGAAGCTAGGTCCTACAGGGTCCATAATGTCTACGTTGAAATGGCCGACTCGAATAAGGGGTTCTTCGCGTGGCGGAGGCTCCTTCGCGTGGCGGAGGCGGCCAGCGCGATTAATATCTGCTTGAGCAGCGGCCAGGCCCATAGCCAGGTAAGGGGGGGGGGGGGGCTAGGAGCCTGGCCCCCACCCCGAAATTCGGATGGAGGGGGTGTTTTACCGAGAATAAATAATGAAAATAGGGGTTTTTCAAGGCCTTCAACAAGGTGGCCACCCCCGAAAAAAGATTCCTGGATACGGGCCTGACAGCGCCCATCGACAACCTTCGCCCTATTTCACTCGCACACAGAAGGTATACGACGCCTGGGGGCGATGTTATCGACTCACACTTTTTATGGAACATGACGGCGACGGCACAGATGCGCCTCGTATGTCCAGATAATCGCTACCTCAAGAATATGTGTACACAATAGAATACTGAACTGGCTGTAGTCGATTATTTGCGGCCTTACAGGTAATGAAAGAGATGGATGAAAGAGTCCGTTCGTATCCCCCAGCTCCGGCGTTGACCTTAGTCAAGGCCAGGGGTTGCCGTTGGGTGGACATGAAAAGGCGCCAGAACTCACGCAAAAGTAGCCAAGGTAGCTATGTCATTTGATATTATCGCCAAATGTTAGCCAAGTAGAACAGGAGCGGCATTATCAACAGAGTCTTTACTCTTGATGAATCAATAAAACCATTTTGAGTAAGTAAAACCACAAGTTCAAAAAAGAGCCATGGCGCCAACTGAAAATTTTCGTCGCCAACGGGGTCAAAAAGTAGCCAATTTGGCGCAAAGTAGCCACCAAAGGCAACCCTGGTTAAGGCCTGATGCCACACGGCATGACCTCACATACACCCATTTCGCAATTCATTCGTACATTGAAATACAGCGCAATGTGACAACTCCTGACTGTACTCCCTAGGCGTTTCCTTGATTTGTCGACTATCTTTTGTAATAAACGTTTGATAACCAGCTCTCTTTTGTCTCTGCGTCTATCTTCGGCATTTATTTTTTTTCGCACGTCCACTTCGGGGTGCATCGGTTGCCGTACTCAAATGACCCATATGTCGCGGGTTCTATCCAAGTAACGGCGGTCGTATCTCCATCGAGGCGAAACGCCAGAGGCCCGTACATTTTTGAGATATCAGTGCATGTTAAGAACACCAGAAGGTCCAAACTTGTGGAGCTGTCTCCTACAGCGTGCCTCAAAAGAATATTGTGGTTTTCACACGCAAAATCTCAAATATTCTCATTATTATTTTGTTCACGATGATGGCGTGCCTGATAATCATATCATGGTTTTTGACAGTCGTAACTCATGATATTATCATTATTACATTTTTTCGTGGTGTTGTGTTCGAAAGTGTTGTGTTCGAAAACAGTTCGATATGAACGATCGTTCAGTTCAACCGAGCCAATAAGTCGGCTTTGGCTATATGTAGACGCTTTCACAAACGGCTCCCTGGGCGCCGCCATAGTCCTTTCTGGGCTGCGCAAATTGGCATAACCCCCCAAAAAATGCAGAACCGAGGCTATGACGTCAGCTTTCGTGCTCCCTGTGAAAAGGTCTATAAACAGCGTAGAGAACAGAAGTGAAACGTCAGCATTTTTTTCTCTCCTGTGAAAAGGTCTATAAACAGCGTAGAGAATAGATGCGAAACGCACGTTCATACACAGAGCCAGCGGTGTATCTCGCACAGTGGTGTGCTGCGTGCCGCAACAGACCTGAACGTGATAGCACGAAATAAATAATGAAAGCAGCACTTGAGAGCTGCTTTCAACTGTGTCAGAATAGACACGAATACTACGTGTGCAAATTGTTCATGACACAACGTTGTAACAGCATATACCACGCCGTTGTAGACAACACTACAAAACAGCGCTGGGCATATAGCTGACTATGCGGTGTAAAAAACATTAAAGAAAAAGTAAAACCCAAAAAATGTACTGAATACTCCATTCGCAGCAGCAGTAGTAAAAAAAAAAAAGAAAAGAAAAGGAAAGAAAGCCTTGAAAGGCAAGATTGGTGGCCGCATTGAAAATGGGCGGGTAAACGACGCTTAGAGGTAGGAGGGGGGAAAAAAAAGCAGCAGCGTCGAGAATAGGATCACCGATAGAGAAGGAAAAAAAACTAATAGACAAACATATGAATAAAAAAGAACGGGAGAAAAAAACGCGGTGCGCGGTGCACCGCAAGACATCAACAGCGGTTTGGCCTTGTCTACCTTTGAGCTATCTCGATAACGTAAGCACAAAGAAAAGAACCGATCCTTTCATGAGTGAAGAAGATGTTTGTAGTATGCTCTGTTTACGACACGCCTGAAAGAACTCTCGCGTTTGTTCCTATAGGCCGGCTCCTACTTAGCTTGGAGCTGTGGTTCAATAGGTGTGTCAAAGGTGTCTTTCTTCTTGTCTTTACACATCACATCTATCGTGTAAAGTGGTTTATTCATTCATTCATTTATTTGGTATTTTTTGTTTATATTGTTATTTACTCATCACGCGTGCCCGTTGTTAAGTGCTCAATTTCAAATTTTCAAAATCTGATTCCAACGTGAAAAAATTGCTTTATGGTTTCTTTTTACACGAAACAAAATGATGCTGGGACTAAACGCATATTGTCTGCGAGAGGAACCAACACCCTTGAACACACTTCGTACTGCACACATACTATTACTACAATATTTCGTTCAGTATTTGTTAATAAGCGAATTTGCTTCCAGTTACAGACTTCGTTGCGACGGCAGCTTGGTTTGCGCACTATGCCGGCACCGCCTCATGGTTTGGACCTATACGCAAATAGCCATCGAAGGTGCCCCTGTCGCCTGCGTATTTCTGTCCGCCGTTTCCCAATAATCGGTGCTCTTTCGATCGGGAGTAAGTCAGCTATCTGCTGCCACTGATGTGGCATTCTCATCCTTTATCAAGGTCACTATTCAATTCATGTTGCCACATTTCATTGTAGGCTGGATATGCATGCATGACCGTCGTCGTTGTCTGTAGAAGCTGGACTGTTGCGCTGTGAAGCATGTGGATGAAGGCCCGATTGCAGCCATGGAGAGGAAAAAGTTAGGAGGGAGCGTTGCGCAATGTGATAGAAATAAATAAAAAAGAATAAAGGAAGTGGGAAAAAAAAGAATGAAAGAGACGAAGAGAGAAAAATAGTAGGTCACCCTCGCACACACGCATCTTTTCTTGTCCCCCCGCATCCCGATAAGGGAATGGCTCCGAATTAGTTTTTAGCTGCGTTGGTTTCATTCCCTCTTTTACGCTGGGGCAGATTAAGAGTCCGCACCCCAGAAACGTGCCCCTCTGCAAAGGAGCAGCCAATATTGGCACCCCACAGAGCGACACCAAATGCTCTATCAGCTCGGACCATGCCCCATGCCCCATTTCTTGAATTTGCGGACGCCTGACCGAACGACTTTTCCTTTTCATTTCCTCGACGACCACTCAGTCACCGTGTTGTTCGTTTCCTCTTATTTTATTACTTTTTATTTTATGTTCGCGGCACTCTTGGTTGATCGGCCGGTAGTAAAAAAAGGATCGATATTCGTTTTATCCGCGTCGCCTCTACCGTTCTTTCGCATATCTGCGCGGAACAATCATGGTGGAAGATTCCGATGTACTCGTGTTCTCCATGGCCGGTGGCTGGTAGCAGTCTTGCTCTTTTTCTCGGGATCATCTTTTGTGCATGTAATGGTGATAGTGGTGATTTTTGGTGACAGGGGTGATAGTGGTGATAGTGATCTTTAAGCAACGTCGCCGGTGTTGTGAGGCGTCGGTGTTACCGATAGTGCAAATGAGAATGAAAGAGAGCGAACGTGGAGTGTCTCGATTCAACGAGCGACTGGCCTCTAACCTCAATTTTTTTTCCTTCATCACGCGTGTTGGCTCCTTGGTCACAGCTAGTGCGCATGCAGGGCTGGCAGGTGCACTGCAGCTGCCTTCGCTCGTCGCAACGGGGCTGTCGGCGTTTCGCTCGGTTCGCGACGCCTGCAGTGGAAAGAGTAGTATGCGTAGCACTCGAACGTTGGCTGTTTCTGTGGCAATATGTAACGAGTGTTACATTGCTACCACCGCGACTAGACAAAACTTCAAACACTTGGGTGCGCCTGAACATATACGCACAATGTATTTTTGTGTCTCCGGGTTGAGATAATGGCCATTTTTACAGCGAAAGCTGTATATGGCTAGGAGAAACGAAAAACCGCTCGGCATCTGTGTCACGAGAGGTCTCCATTGGCTGTGCTATCAGTTACGTCGTTCTGAGCGTCGTACCCGCTGCGCGCCATTGGCGCGCGAGCTTGGTTACCACGCTTGCAAGGTCAAACGCTTGCAGCCACGGCGCGCCCTCTGGCGCGCCGAAGAAACGGCGTTGCGCGCAGAACAGCGTCGACGTGATTCCGGGAGCGCGTTCGCCGGGGCGAACGCCCGCTTTGGGCGAGTTTCTCCTGCGGCACTTTGGCTTCGGCTGCGACGTCTGTGACCGCCTGTGGTTCGACCACAACCTGGCAACGATAATTGTGGAAGGCTTCAGTGCAGCCTCGGGTTGAACCCACTGCTAAACACTGGGGCCGCACATTTCAGCTTCGCTGGTTAACCATTTGTACGGAGTGCTTGGGCTGTGATTTTTTTTTTCTTTTTATTGTTCACGCACAAATGCGCAAAATACGTGTGGTGCTAGCCATATACAACTTCGATGCAAGGAAATGAAATGGGGCACACCAATTGTGAAATTGGATGTAAACAAATAAAAAAGATCACCACATCACCACAAATGTACTGTATACACGAAAGACTCGTGGAACCGTTCATATAAAGCTCCGCTGTAAAAAAAAAAAAATGAAATGTGGCCCAAAAAGTATGACACTAAATGCATAACCCTATACAAACGGCCAGCACATCAACCCGAATATAGGGTATACATAAGCCTAAGGTAAGGAAGTACACATTTGTTTATGTGCGTAGACATGTGTACTTGCTTGTGTTTTTCTGCATATTCGTACGACGTTCTAGATGAAGTAGGAGAGGAGAAAAATAAATTAAAGGAGAGGGAAACGAAAAACGGAGCGCAACGAAATCTTTCTGTTTACATTCTTATCATGTATTGAACATAGACAGCACAAAATGGAAAATGCGCTGGCTGTCTAACCATAAAACACTATGATACCGGCATACTTATCACATATGTGTCTACAAAAGGTGAAAACGTACGCTGAATATACGTGTACAGAGGGAAACAAAGAAATAAAACGGGAGAACATTTGCGACTATTCATTAAAAAAAAAAGAAAAACTCAAACGAAACAAACCTAAAGATGAGTAATGGAAACAGACTAAAGAAAAAAAAAAAAGGAACATCTATGCCTCGAAGGACATGATCAC
The DNA here is from genome assembly GCA_030522465.1 of Rhipicephalus appendiculatus. Taxonomy (NCBI): domain Eukaryota; kingdom Metazoa; phylum Arthropoda; class Arachnida; order Ixodida; family Ixodidae; genus Rhipicephalus; species Rhipicephalus appendiculatus. The sequence continues at coordinate 48,681 of JALIZH010008735.1, read as the reverse complement.
AACAGGGAGTCATCTTCACGCATTTCGTCGGCTTCCTCGGTGCGAACCAAAAGAGGTGGGCTTCGCAAAAGCTCTCAGCGTCTTCTTGGCGCGATTTTCTTTTATTTTCGTTCAAAAGGAGCGTACAGCAAAACTAAAGCTGTCCTACTTTTATTAACCTTTCTTTTTTTTCTGGAATCCCGACGCCCTCTAGTCGCCTTGAGAACAAGGACACCGATGGAAGCAGGCCAGTGAAGTGGGGGAAGAAGATAGGGCGACGCAAACCAATTGTCCTTCTCTGTTGCCCCTGGAGATTTTCGCCACCCCTGGGCCCTCAAAACTGTCTCTTCTGTACTGTATCTGTGGAGCTTGCTTCAGTTTCGTGTTTCTCGATGGCACTTTTCTTTTTTCGCCATCAGCTGCTATCGGGGTGTGCGCTTGAATGGCCTCTCGTGTAAAAAAAAAAGAAAAAAAAAGAAAAGAAAAAAAATGGGATCGCTGAAAGTTTCTCCCCGAAGGCTTTAGACCTTGCAAGATATATTAGGCCGGTAGCTAGCAACATTAAGTGCCCTTTACGTCACTGATTTTTTTCGTCACGTGGTCTTTTAAAAGCCGAGCTTCGCAAGCTTTTCGTTTTGACTTGTTTATGCAAACGGAAGTTATCATCATCATTGCAAACGGAAGTTATCATCATCATTAACCGGTACGTGCTGGCTAGTCATCATCTTCATCTTCTGCTGAGCTCCCGCAACACATGCACCGATTTTTTCGGCCATTTGTCCGACACGAACTAAGATGGGAGTGTCTGTTAAGGGACTAAATATCACGTAACATCACGTAACGTCTAGTCACGTGAGTAAAAATCACGTAACATACATTCACGTAAATAAATTCATGCAAAGTCGCGTGATGGCTAGTCCCGTTACCTTTTCCCGCTGTAACGCACGTATACCAGCTAGTCACGTGACATGTCGCCACCAAAAACGACGTAATAGCTAGTCATGAGTCTGAAATTACAACATCGCGTAACAGGTGGTCACGTGACATGTATAGCCAAGTAAGTTTAGCCATACTTAGTACTTCTCGCAATAACTTAGCATCTCTAGAAAAATCTTGGCATTTTTAGCGAAACTAAGCCACCTCGAACACTAGCTCCGCTGATGATTGCAGCCTTGCTCACAAGTGCAAGTGGGCGTTTTAAAGGCCCACGTTCATATTCATATTCAGTCTCGCGTTCATATTGGTGAGAGCAAAGTTTTTGAAACATTAGATAAGTACACTAAAAAAAAACGAAAACTCATTTAGGATTGATGGGTCTATTCGATTCCAAGAGTCAAAATACAGCGGGACACTGTTCTATTTGCGATACAAAAATTCGATGCATTTGACGTTTTGGAACACTCGTTAGCTACTGAAAAAAAAAAAATACTCTCATTTCTCATATAACAATAGGAGCTTTTCAATTGGAAGGCCCGGATGGATTTGGATGCTGATCTATTTGAAACTTGGATATATTTCTAATATTCGCACAAGCTCATACCTATGAGATAAAAGGCTCCATCAAGGAAAAACAAGAACACAGCAAAAAACGTGTTTATCCCTTGAGAAGAATGGCTATACATATAAACGTAGGTAAAAAAATGAGCTTGAACGCAGCATTCGGTGTTAAACGACCGTGGAGATCTAAGCTGACGTTTCGCGCTCTCAATCTAGTCGATATCGCTGGTCTTGATATCGTAATAGCTAGCCGGAGAAGCCTCATTACGGCCGAGGCCTACAACGGAAACAGCGCAGGCGTTTCAGCGTATTAATGAGAGAGCACTGGAATACAAAAAGCTACAGACGATGTCCGTGCATTTTTTTGTACGTTAATTACGTCCCCCCCCCCCCCCCATTTTTTTTTTCATTCACATATGAAACTTCCCCTCTATTAATTTAATCTGCGCTTTGACTTCAGGCAGTTTCAAGCAAACTGCTGTTTTCGGGAAGTTCCTGACTATTTTGGATATTTTTCTTTCTATTACTCCAAATGAACGGTCTCCTCCCGCCTGTGCAACATTAGGGACTGCTCTAGTGCACTCTTTGACACACCTCCTTTTACCCCGCACAAAGTGTGGTGTAGCAACTTGCGTAACGCTGCTAAAAGACCTCCTTTCCACTTTTTTTTCTCTTATTGCTGCTGCAGGGTTCTGTTATGTAATTAAAAAGCACGAACTGGAACCTAGTGGTGTCCGAGAGCAGTTGGCAGTGGTCATTTTTCATCTGCTTTTAATTGTTTTATGGCTCGCTTTAGTACAAGTGACCCGTGTTTGGAAAATAAGCTGCGGATACCTTACAAGCGTACTTGTATTGTAGCCCCAAGGGAGTTTACAACGGTTTCTAGAAATTGTGCTCTTCCAGCTTTCGCTGCGACTGTACAGTGATTTCCGCGCAGGCCTGGCATTTTTTTTCTTTTTGGCTTGTATATATATATACGCCCACATAGATATACAAATATGGAACATGACGCCGACGGCGACGGCAAAAACCGGCCGATAGTGTCTATATAATTGCCCTCGCAATGAATGAAAATGCGGATTCGCAGCCACCTTTCCCCAGGCTGATCCCTGTACACCGGCACAGCGAGTTTTCGTCCCGAACTTTCCAACGGGTCAGATATTTTTCAATTCGACACATCAGGAACCACGTCAGCCGGGTGGAGGCGACCCACTTTCAGTCTGCACGGGGACTGTGTTGCCCCGCGCGGCTCTTCCGCGGTTCCGCTTGCTCGACGTTTCCAGCGTCGCGCGCTTCGCCAAGCAACGTTAATTATGCCCAAAAGTAGCAGAGGGTGAGGAGGTCAGAAACAAATCTAGTTAAACTCGATGCCTTGCCTGGAATCTACCGTTCCCCTCATCTATCTCTCCTCTTCATCCTCAAGAAACAGCGGTATCACGTGGTCTCCTTCCTTCTTGAACCATTCGTTCCTCCCTCTGTAGCCCTCATTTTTTTTCTCTAATCGCTCCCTCTTCTAGGCTTTTCTAGCGGACAACGCAATAACGGGACTCTCGCTCCGTCCGTGACGGATATGCGTGTGCGTGTGCATGAGTGTGCAATCTAATCCCTTTATGCAAACATTCCAACAGCTGGCGCTGCACGGAAGCTCCGGCCATGAGGAGAGGACAGATTTCCGCGCAGGCGAGCTCAGCGGGTTGCTCATGCGCGAGTAAAATGGCTAATGAAGCGAAGAAACTACCACGCAAGCCTTGTTTTTTTTTTTCTTCTTTCCCTCCTGCTCTCAGTCACTCAACCAGATATATCATTGTTTTTTGTTTGTTTGGGAAGGAAAGAACAAGTGGGGAAAATGAAGTAAAAGAGATTGTTTATGGTGGCGTGGTTATCGGGATGCAGAAGTATACGGCAGTTCGCTAAATGTGGCGGTGCAAGTGTTGCCTAATGAACGCAACGCTTCTGAATACGTGTTATTGCCCGAGGTGCTCGCTGCGCTGTCGCAGTCCTATATTTGTGTTCTCGCCACGGACGTGTATTGCTCTCGAGGAATCAACAGTTCAACGAGCGTCTACTGACGAGGATTGCAAACCGTGAAATATAGGCCAAAAAATTTCAGTGTTTAAACGCTGTTACGTCAAAGACGAGTAGTGTGCGCATGGGATGGGACAAGGAAGCAACAGGATAACACACACAGGGCGCAAACTATCAACACTTTGTGGACGAGAGTCGAACGAAAATAAATGGTCCTTTTTAAACATTCCCGCGTGAACATTGTGTGTTGCAGCAGTGAAATGTAACAATAAACGTATGACAGTGGTGCAAAATCAATTCGCGAAATACATCACCGTGTACATGGTGGTTTACAAACAAGAACACGGGTTAACGCGGTATAAAACAATTACGAATAAACATCAGCGTACACTTTCCGTATGACTCAGATATGTCACTTTCTTCTCAGATAGCGATTCGGCACTAAAAAGTTCACTGCTTGCAGCGCACTGCCAGCCAACCTCCCATCTTGTTTTTCACTTTATTCGCGTGTTCGCGAAGTCGGTGTTTAACACAACGACCAATTTGACCGACGGAAAAACAGTCGCATGTTAAAGGTATCAGGTAGACAACGCCTTCGGTGCACTTTGGAAAGAGGTTGCGCGTTTCTTGATGCATGCTTTACTCGCACTAGCAATTAACCACGATATGGTTTTGATGGAAGCAGCAGTGGAAGGTTCAGAAAATTTCGACCACGTGGTGTTCTTTAACGCGCGCCTAAATCTAAGAACTCGATTCTCTAGCACCTCGCCTTCATGCAAATGCGGTCGCCGCTGCCGGTAGTCGATCCTGCGACCTCCGGGTCAGCAATCGAGCGCAGTAACCACTCGACCACTGTGGCGGGTCACAAGCAAAGCAAGAGAAACAAAGTTTCAACATGAAATGTTCACGTAAGAGTTCAATAAAATGCTACTAGGAGGTACACACGACTGAACACAGATTTAGGACCCCTAAGCCATTTGGGGTACTAATGTTTTCTCTTCCTTTCTGTCTTTCTTTGTTTACCTTATTATCTTTCCGCTTCTGCCAATTTTGGCTATCATGTAAGATTCATGATTCTGGTGAACCTACTTAACTTTCTTGTTATGTGTTTACTTCACTCTCCGTCTGCCACATTTGCGACGGACTGACGTCACCGCTGTTGTCAAACGTGTATTGCGCCGACGGGCTATTTTCTGGTCTAGTGGCGTCGAGCATCAGCGTCTCATAAAGGCAGTGCAGAATGGCGCCATCTATTCAAAAGCGAAATCTTGTCGATGCAAATTGCCAAACGTAACGGATGGCCGTTGCTATAGAGCTACTTACGCAACTGAACACTAGGAGTCATTTCTAGCGCCTCAGTTATGACTCTCTACCGTCGCGGAACAAGCATCCTAACTACCTCGCTTGTGAAAGCGTCTGACACCACAGTATTTCTTCGTTCTGCAAGGCAGCGTGAATGATCCAAGTTATTGCCGCCATAACCTCGGGGTGTCGTGATATATTTCTTTTGTTCGCTCCCAGCAAAGTCGGTCATCGGGTATTTTTTGTGGACTACTGTAAAAAAAACGTAGTTTGGCAGTTTTAAAGAAAAAGAAATGTACTTGAAAGAGCAAGTCTGGATAAGAGTCAGAAGCTGTGCGACATGAGATTGCGTAATGGCCGATGTGTTGTAAGTAAGGAGGATCTTGGGGCCCGGGATGTAGACTGATGTCATCTGCTATCGCCTGTCATCTCGTGTCGTTGCTTGGCGTCACGCAGGCAAAACCATGTATAGCATGTTAATGTATTGTATAGCCGTGTATAGTATAAAATAGCATTATGTGTGGAACAAAGAAGTGAGGTTCAGAAGGAGCGATGTGCCGGTGAGGAGGAGACAAAAAGGGAGGGAGTAAAGCATAGCATAGTCATGTATTGCGTAACGTCAGGCCAAACCATGTATAGCATAGAACACTGGCCACCTGCATTTCACCTCCATCGAAAGGCGGTCGCCTCGGCGGAGATTCAGCCCTTCGACCGACGGTTCAACAGCCATGTAAATTCGCACAAATTCGATAATTCGACGTTTAAAAAATGAACAACAAAAAAATCATGCTTCTTTCGTTCCCCTGTGATCAGCTAATGAACAGCAATACCGACCACTACCGCAACTAGAGCAACAAAAGTACACAAGACTACCTCTACTTTTCGTTGCTTGTTGCTGGTTCTTTAATTCTACCGTCTGTGTAGTAATAAGAGCAACGCAATTCCGAACATTGCGACATACCATTACGTGGTGGTGGCCGTCACTTTATAGCACCCAAAAGAGAGGGGAGTAGTACGAATACTGGTTGCGCTGGCTTAGAGGAGGTCGGCGGGAATCCCTTGGGTACTCTGTCGAAAGCTTCACTTAGCAGTAATGGAACATTTCATCTGCACATTTAGTGCCAGTAAACATACTCGACACATTGTCGTAGTCTGAAGGCCGAGAACTGAAAATTCGTGTATTCCTACATATACGCAGAGTCGCGAGTCACGGAATGCATCGAACGTTGGTGCGTCTGGCATTTTTATTTAATTTATTAGTCACTCATGTCTTACAGGCAGCCGTTCTCAACCGTACTCGGGATGTGTGCACCGCAATGCTTTATTTATTAAAAATTACAGTCGCAGTGCGCCTGCATTAGGAGTGCCTCGTCGTATCTGGAGAGTAAACTTCACGTAGTTCGCGATGACTGCACCACTGAATGCTATTCTGGGTATTTTCAGTTCGCTTAGATAGCAGTGAGTACCTGTGGGACTGAAGTTACGTGCTGGAGGCGTCAGCCTTAATAATATATCAGATTAGCGATTTTAAGCCAGTAACACAGGCCTAATAATGCTTCGCTCGAGAAAGATGGTCTGAACGATGCTGTCCTGGCTTGTTCACGTTGTCAAGTCACAAGTGAAGTCAAGTCAAGCTTAATGAGGTCTCAGCACAAAACATACAAAGTATACAGAAGGAGATCCAATAGCACTGTAGGTGTATCTCCTGTCATTGGTTACTGGGGGGTGTACGAGTGTTCGAAAATTTTGAATAACGAATCAAATAGCGTTGTATTCAAGTCGGTGCTCGAACTGAACATTGTATATTCGAAATGCCGAAAATTTTGGAATACTTTTCGAATAATAGGCAACGACGTAATAATGCTCAAAATAGCGAGACGTTAGAACAGCGATGGGTAACTCTTCCTGTTCTCGTGTTTGGATTACCCAGTTGCATGAAGCCCATGTACATACAGGACTGTCAACGCTATATTAATCACAGGACGAAGGCGCTTTTGCTTAAAACCCCAGTGTCGCTGAAGCGACAGCGTCATCAGTCTTCTATATTCAGCATGACACTCATGATGATGCTAACTCATGAAAATTGCTGAATATTTTTGAATAAAGCTGCGGACAAAGTACCACCTTCATTACTGTAGTCACTGCTATATTTCATTCTACAGTTACAGAATATTTCGAACGCTAAAGTTGAAACTGCATGCGAGCTTGACTCAATTTAAAGGGGTACTGACACAAAAACTTTGGTCTCGCGTTTTTTTGCTGCAATGTGTTGCTAGGGGCCTGTTAGTGATAACACGGCACCTCGTTTGCTGCAGCGCGCGACAGATATTTAATTACAGGCTCCTCATTACCGACCAGTTTCAGTTTCGGTTTCAGAGAGCTCGAAAAACGACAAGCCGCCGGGTGCAACTATCACCACCTAGCGTGCGCAGCTCTCGATCACGTCAGCACACAGAACTGTGACGCACTTCCGCACGGTCTGCATCAAGAAGTCCTTTCGAATAGGAAACGGGACAGCAGTGTCGCCAAACACAAAACTTTCAACGCGTGCGCCGCGGCCACGGACTCGCGACCAGCCGCCGAGAAGTATAGACTGCTGGAACAAACGCGGCAAAAGAAAATGGCCGCTATGACGTCATCATAACTTGTTGCAGTGTGGTCACGTGAGGGAAGTAGGGAGGTCACCGAGGGTCACCTCTGATGGTGTTACCGCGAGGGAGCTACCGCGAGGGAGTCGATCGCTCACGCAAACTTCAAAATTAATTTAAAATACCTTCTAAACTATATTCGCTGTTGATATTTTGCAGATGATGTACACATGTTCACGGGAATCGAACCCGCAGGCTGTCTCGGCCGCGAAATTTTGTGTCAGTACCCCTTTAAATAACTGTGATATTTTTTTTGCCACTTAGAAGTAATCGTAATGTTCCTCTGTGATTTTAGGGAATATTTGTTTCAAATAAAATGCTGTAGAATTCTTGGGGTGTTTTGAAAAATTGTTACCTTACCAGTCAAGGGCGGCTTTCAAAATGGATGCCTCACTATTCGAAAGCTATTCGGACAGTATTACATTTGAATACGTATTTGACTCGATGTCATCACTGTTCGATTGGTAATCGATTCGATTCTGAACATCAGTGTTCGCACCCTCCTAATGCTTACCAATAAAACTAAGTTCGCTAGAAAGAACACCAATAGGCAGATACAAGAAATAAACGTCTGTTGCCATATTATATGAAAAATAAAGAGGAAGGGAAAAGATAATTACATCAAAGAACAACATTTTTTGGAGATATGAATGTAGACATAGTAGATATCAATGTAGACATAGTAATTTAGTAAATAAGCAAACAAATTATTTTAAAATAAAACACGTAAAGAGTAGTATTTCTTCTGTTTTATTTCAGATGGAAATGCGTTCCAACTAGATGAAGCCGGAAAACGAGTATTTTGTTCTCCATAAATGGTGTAAAAGGAAGTAAAAATTATCTATGTGGTGCAAACATAGTGGAGTTAGAATTAGGAAAAATCATCAGAACAAAACACATTTGATGTTCCAATAAGCCGCAATGCTCGTTATGATTTCCAGTGCGTATGTCATTCTAGTGCACTAAACTATGACGGCGATGAGGGGTTGCGCATGCTTGACATAAATCTACTTCAAGGGAGGCGCACATATCGTGACTAATTTGTTCGTGCGTGTGGTTATCATCATGTTTTCTTCAGAAATTGCACAATTTGCGCAATTCCAATAGTCTGACTATGCTAAATCATTGAAAGTGCAGCGGTAATAAAACAGGATTTAGCAGAAACATGCAACCACATTACAATTAAGCACCGAATAACAGCTGGTTTTATTTTCACTAGGCCCTGCCTCTTAATGCGCATATTTAGCAATGTGGTTGTTTGTTTCTCCTTGTCATATGACAATTAAGTTCTCCTTGTTTCTTTCACATTCTACATCCGCGTTTTTGTAACTCTAAACGACACTCACCATGTAGTCCTTTTCTTCTTCTTCATTTCTTGTTTTGTTTTTATTATCTGCGACAGTGACAGTCCGAAAAATAATGACCACCGGCCAAAGAAGGCATAAAAATGCACGCGCTTTAACGTCTCAAATGTGCGCCCATTCTACACCGATGCGCGTATAACGGACGAAGTTTTACGGTACACTTCAGCACGTGCAGCAACCTTCTCAGACATTTTGTCTTCCCTCCCGCTGCGCTAGAAGTGACAGGGCCCCACTGAACAATTTTTTTTCTCGGTTTCAAGGGCGCTTAGTACTTTAGCATATTCGCGAAATGGAAAGGAATGAAAAATGTGTTCGTGTTGCCACTACCGAAAACTCTAAAAAACTCGAAAAACAAAAGCCGTACGAACGAAAGAAAACAAAAAACTCTCACGAACAGGAACGCACATCATTGAGGTGTGAAGAAAAGGGAGCGAAAGGTGGCTATGTCCTGAGAGAGGATTCGTGAGTCGACGGAAAGAAGGAGAACTCGGTCGGGAAGCAAGTTTAGGGAGCGACAAATGCCTGGGGAAAGAATAATAATATCTGGGGTTTAACGTCCCAAAACCACCATATGATTATGAGAGACGCCGTAGTGGAGGGCTCCGGAAATTTCGACCATCTGGTGTTCTTTAACGTGCACTGACATCGCACAGTACACGGGCCTCTACCATTTCGCCTCCATCGAAATGCGACCACCGCAGCCGGGATCGAACCCGCGACCTTCGGGTCAGCAGCCGAGCACCCTAACCGCTATACCACCGCGGCGGACATGGGGAAAGAACAGGGGTGCCCCTAGTAGTACAGGCCAACAACGCCCCAGACGCAGTGCTGCGCGTGCTCCGATGGCCATCATAAATCACGGCGCCATCTCATATCTTTTCCCTCCTCCTTTTTTCCTTTCTCTCTCATTCTAGTTCCGGTGGTGACGGCATAAACCATGTTCCCGCTCCCACATCGCTTCGGCCTTGCCTTGCTTGAGAGACTGCCGTCTTAGCGGCAGCCCTATGGCGTTCGCGCTTCCGACAGCCCCCCTACACAAGGCCGCCCTCTCTCCCCATCTACCTTCACTCGTTCCCTCCCCCCTCTTTCGCTTTCCCTATTCTCCCAGTTTCCGTTGCCATCCGCACAAAAGGGAGTCAGGCAATGAGCGGATGCTCGCTTTATGACCGCGACTGCTTGATCGTCTTCGGTTCTTTGTTTGTTGGTCGTTACATATCGCGGTTTGGCAGTTGTTTTTCTTTGATTTTAGGTCTAGAGACACTTACGGTGGCTTTTGGCGGCTAATGTTAGGGAATGGGGAGGGGGAGGGTGTGAAGTCAGGCGGCGTTTAGGGGAGACTGGATTCCCGGGTGCTGGCCTCCGTTCGGGAAGAAGATTGATTACACAAGGAGGGGGGGGGGGTGTCTAGCAACTCATCCACTCTTATGCTAGCGGAACGGCAGTGGATACTTGATCTAAGAGGGACTCTTCCCACTCTAACGCGAGGCGTTGACAGCTTGTTGGAAATATTTCCTTCACTGATGAACACAAAGAAAAACCGTAAAAGACGAAAGAAAGGGAAAAAGACTGTGTGCGTTGGAGTACCGATTATTGGATGAAACTAGCCACGCATCTACTTTCTGGAAATGAGGAAGAGAGGGAGGAAGATACAAGTAGTGAATAAAAACAAATATAAGCGAAAAATAGATATGAAGCCTTCTTTTGACAGCGTTCGTTTTGTGATTTTGCAGAGAACATGACCCAACACAGAGTCGAATTCAGAATGAACACAAAGGGGGAAAAATGCGACACAGGAACCTGTAAAGTAAAAGACTGAAAGAGCGTAAGCTGGGCCATGTTGCTAATCCAATGCCACGTTTATTATGCATGAAAGGAACATGACACAGAAAGGGGGAGACGCAGGCAAAACGGTGTGCCCGCTGCTACCGTAACCCGTTCCTTTAGCGCCCTATAAACGGTGATAAGATTGAATGGAAGGTAGAGTGGACTGCAGTGTACAGTCTGTTTCACATTTAAGCGAAATCTTGGAGCGCATGAAATCGCGGTGCGGCCAGCGCTGCAGTCGCGCACCGCCAGCAGCTCACGCGTGCGCAGACAGTTGAGGGGCGTAGTGTTGAACCGCGTCATCTGCTACGGCGGCACGCGACTGCAGCGCTGGCCGCACCGCGTTCCATGCACTCCGATATTTCCCCTAAGTGTGAAACAGACTCTACATAGATGCCATGTCCTCATAAGTCGCGAGCATGCGAACTGCAGTTTAAGAAATATTGCAATGTATACAGCGAACTAGCCAGTATTGATGGAGGACAAACACTAGGCTCATTTCAGCGATCAACTGTGTCAGGCTATAAAGATATCTTGCAACGACGTAATCCTTTAACTTCGCTTTGTGTTCTTCTTGTTAGACTGATGTATTCGATGCGTGCGTAGCACGCTTTTACCGAGCGGATGCTTCGTTCATTCAACGCTGTATCCCGAAACAAATACTAAAAACCGACGCCGTCGACAAAGGAGTGCGGCTGTTTGTCTTCCTGCATAGCGTTATTGAAAGAGTGAACAGCTACCTGCTACTTTTCGGTAGAAGCGAAACTTCGTTTGCACCCTTGGTGATCCCGAAAATGTTGCCGTTTTTTTAATTGTAGCGTAATGAAGGGCTTCGCACTGAATATCTCTCGTACTAATCGAAATTTCTCTCATAAAGAGCTAGCGCAGTACTGGAAGATAGATTAAAATGATTATATAGGCGCGTGTTTTCTTTTATCAAGTTTTCTTTTCAGACGCTCATTCAGGCAGCGTGTTTCAGACTAAATTAATGTTGCTTGCACGATCGTTCATCGCGCGCTCAAAGGGCCTCTGGAGATTTCAAAGTAGCGTTAACTATGTCGATGCATCTCACGTCGGTTGGGTGGAAGGGTAGCTAATGACCCGTGCATGATGACTGAGCTTTCCAACTGCTAGATTTCCGACATCGTTTGCGTAATGACCTTTTTTTTTCTTTTTTTTTTCAGACTTGAGCAGAGGATGACCGTATTTCTTTCTGGACGACTCCTTCCGTTTTCTTTTTTTTTTTATCAAGGCTTTGGTGTTTATTTTCTGTTTCTTGCTGGGGCCCGAACTGATATTCATCGTTAAAAACCATGGACGAAAAAGCCAGTAACCATATAGCCCACTTCAGTCACGTACTGACAGGAACGTGCGACTACGGATCAATCCAAACACGACATGGCGCTCGTGACTAAACAGACAGCGGCATGGGACCACGTGATAGTTGTATGCGATCGTTGTATGTTACTGCGTGATGTTAGGATGACAAGGGTTCCATACCATTTGGCCAAAGCAGGTGGCGGCGTTAGCGTCACGTCATCGGGGTATGGAGACGACAAAGCTGCAGTACATGACAAGAGAATGTGACTATGTGACAGTTACATCAGAGATGCACTCGATTAGGTGACTTGAGTACGTGACTGCATATTGTCTGTTGGTGGGGCCGCAGCACTGCTTGACGAGAACACGTGCCAAAGTGATGCTTAGATCATAAAGGCGTGTGGTGCTTCGCAGTCACGTGACAAGAAAATCTGGCCATGTGACAGTCACATGAAAGGTGCAAGTGAGCAGGTCACAGGAGCATGTAAATACTTGCTTTCCCTTGGCAGCGGCCCGTACGTGGTCAGAAGAACAGCTGACAACGTGATAGGACACGTCTGAATGGTTGCTTTGCTACGTCACAATCACATGACTTGAACATGCTGCTACATGACAATTACATCAAGTAGAATCTTACGAGGTGTCACATCCGCCAATGGGACCATAACATGACAGGGGCATGTGATTACTGTAGAGTGACACGGGAAAAGCGTGGATCAACATGACAGGTACATCCAGCGATGTGCATAGAGATGTGACAGTTCCCTGAGAGGGCCAAAGTGCGTTGGCGGGCTAGTTGGTTGTTCATGCTAAGTTTCTACAGCGCGACTGGACGCGGACGGAGAGGAACACGCAAACACACACACAGCTCTGACTTTCCCTGCAGAGGGGCACGCAGCTATGCGAATAAACATGCGAACTGTGAACGCGCAGTGAAGCGCCGTATTTTGTAGACGAGAAGATTACGAACAAGGGGACAAATATTTGCCACACAAATGACACAAGACGGAATAAAATAATAGGTAAAAATTAATGCGGGCCAGTCCGTGTCAAAAAAGTGCGATCCCGGCGTGGGCGGCGGTGACCATGAGCGAGAAAAATCCCAATCTACACAAAGAATGAAAATTGGGGTTCGAGTGGTTATAGAATCCTGAATTTCTGTGTGAAATTCAAGCATTCTACTACAGAGGCGCCACAGTGCCAGGAAATGCTTCGGTAAAAAACGGTATAGAGGTGTTTCATGTTGGGCGAGGATTCACGCCAACAGACTTCATAATGCGCTGCCGAAACGCAATTTCGCGCTAGTCGTCGTACCCGCCAATTGCATAACGTGTGGCTGGTTCAAACCGGCCCTCCATTACAAAGGGCTCAGTCATAGGTAACTATTATCATTGTCAGTATTGTCAGCCGCATGATCCACTTTGTGCGCAGCTACGTAGGACAGCGTACTGTCTTTTACAGATGTGTAGTGGGTACTTGCACTTTACTTGCAGAACTTTATGAGTCCGGGCTCTCATCTTACTTCGTCGCTTCGCGTCACGCCCGAAGTACTTAAATAGGAACTACCTGGCGCGCATCAATCAAATTTACCATTAAAGTAAATAAATTGCTCTCCGGGAAAGGGTTGGATGGGACACGGGATAATCTCCTCTCTCCCTCGCCCCGCCCGAAAAAAAGCTGCCGGACTAAAGTTTAATAAAGTTAATTCATTCATTCATTCATTCATTCATTCATTCATTCATTCATTCATTCATTCTGGGACTGGAGTTGGAACTCGCGTTCCACCAGTCCAAAAGGCAATGCCTTGAACACTAGGCTTGTCCTAGGCTTGTCCCTATGCTTGTCCAACGTTAACTGCAACGAAGCATACGAATGCGTTGTACCGACGACGCAGAACATGTCAACAGAGGGCACCAGTGCATCACATTTATAACAATATATGGGGATTTGCGTCATAAAATCCAGAGATGATTAGAAGAGACGCCGTAGTGGAGGGCTCCGGAAGTTTTGACCATGTGGTGTTCATTTCTTTATTCTTTATTCAATGATTACCCAGCTTAGCCCGAAGGCGCTGCAGCAGGGGGTTTACAATGTCAAGAAAAACAGATCTTCATTGTTACAGCACACTTGTTCAGTTGATAAGCGATTCCATTCGCTGATGGAACGAACAAAAAAACGAATTAGCATACAAAGTAGATCTGGTACGGTATTCGAGAATCTTGAAACAATGATCGTCGCGCGAAGAGATATAATGAGGACTGTGAAGGTACATTTCTTCTCGAATGAACGTGCAGTGCATCACAATTGAAGCTTTCCTTTCTAGCCATGGACGCTGAGCAGACAGCCCGTTTGAAACGCCAGTGCACAATGGCCCGTGAGCGCCAGTGTCGTCGAGAGGCTAATTCGTCGGAGCCAGCGAAGCGATAGTGAAACGCCAGCGCAGGGAATCAGATGCTGCTCTTAGGAAGAGAGAATCGGAGACCAAACGCCAGCGAATGCGAGGTAATCTTCGGCTTCGGAAGACTCAGACGCAAGCCGAGCGTCAACAATTGACAGGCGAACTAGCAGCTTCGACAAACACAAGCCAAGCGTCAGAATAGGCCGTCGAATGTTCAGCTCTGGTCACCAGTTCGTACAGATGTAAGGCTGTGGAATGGGTGTGATTTTCAACGGCGAATAAGTTTGAGCTTGGTAAACCCTCGTTCGCCACGACAAGGAAACTATCATGATCAGGTATGGCGTCTATCTTACAAGGCATTCCGCTGTGGCCTCGCACCTGCCACAGCTGCGTCTGATGCGTGCAACAAAATAACTGGCCAGCGCGCGCTAACTTTGTGCTCTTCTCCATCTTCTGCTTCGCTCCCCGAATACCTGTGCCCGGCGGGCGCTCTCTGCCTGCGGAGATTTGTGCGTCGTGCGATGCAATAACTCGGATGGGTGAGAGAACGAGCACGGAGAGAGATAAAGAAAGAAAGGGAAAAAGATGAAAAGAAAAATACAAATAGAAATAGAGAGAAGAGAAAAAATACAAAGAGAGATAATAGACATAAAGAAAAAGATAGAAAAAAAAGACAAAAAAAAAGAACAGATAGCAAAGCCGACAGAAAGAAAAGGAGAGCCAGGAAAAAAAAGGAATACGTAGCTCAGTATAAGAATTGGCAAAAAAGGAAGTGAGGGTGAGGGGGGAGTAATCTGAGGATGAGGAAAGAGAGAGCATAGTATGTCACAGCCTTGTATACTATAGCATATCAAGGGGGATGAGGAAGGAATTGAGGGTGATGAGGACATTTCATGATGTGAAGAGCGAGGTAACGAGGTGAAATAGGAGGAGCTGAGATGGTAAAGCATAACACAACGATGTATATAGCAAGAAGTGGGAAAAGAAATTTGGGTTCGAGGAGTGGTGTGACGGTTTGGAGGAGAATAAGGGGCAGATATGGCAATATAGAAAGAATTAAAAAGAAAGAAGCCGGCCACGAAGAAGAAAATAAATGAGAACTCAATATGCTTTTACCAGGTCGTGGTGCTTGCCTCCACTTTCATATACTTTACAGGCGTAGAACTGACTTGACTTTTTTTCCTTCTCTTGTCATTATACTCTCACGAATTTCTTCATTTGTTCATCTTAGCCACTTCGATTATGCTGCCGCTACCGGACTGTTAAGGTTCTCTCCATCAACAAAATATGAAGCATGAAGCATGAACAAAATATACACCCGGGATAGCGGACAACTCGCACCTATTGGCGCTGAAAGGAGAAACGAGACTTCCCTTTGACCTAACTTGCGGTTCGTGAGATTCGTACCAAGGCTTCGTAGGGTGCGATGGGACCACGATATTCACAAAGGGAAAAAAAGATTTACTTCCGTTTTATGTTCTCTGATAGCTATCGAACTCGTATCAACCAAATAAAGGGAAAGTACTGAACCAATGGTAACTAGGTTAGTGCCTTTCTGGAGGGCTCTTGTGATGGCTTTTCATGCGGGCCATTTCACGCTCTTTACTTCCCGTGCAAAGACGTTAACAGAGTGCTCTTTCAGAGCCCGCAAAATCTACATAGAAGAGGCGAGAAAGCGTTAACGCGCAGTGAAGCCTCCAAGGTTGTTGGTCCACTGCCGCCAACGAGTGAGACCACTTCGGCAATCGCAGCGAGAATTGTCTGTCCACGCATTCTTAAATGCGCAGTATATGTTTCTTGTTCACTGGCAGTAGAAGTGTAAGCCTACAGCACGCAGCGCTTTGACTAATCTATTCGAACAAAGAAAAATGACAAAGAAATTGAACAAACATTCCGACCACTAGGAGTATCGCAGTAATGGTAAGCGTAGTGCAGAGCCAGTCTGTTACGGTTTTTTTTTTTTTTTTGCTGTCACTCAAGCGTCGCCAGCGCGAAGTCGGCGACGGGAATGACAGCGGGTTTGTCCGTTCCGTACGCAAGTAGAACAGTGAAGAGATCGGAGACGTGTTTGGACAAAACAACAGCTTTACTCTAGCTATTGCGGCACGAGCATTCAAAATACAACACTTCAAAAGAACTAACAATGAACAAATAGGATAAAACAATGAGCTTACAAAAATACACAAAATCAATTAACGCTACAACTAACAATGGAATGAAATAAAACCGAAGAAACGCGAAAAGTTCGATGATATAAACAGGTGAAGCATACGTGTGATGACCGGCAGCGTTGCGTCCACGACGATCGGAAGCGAGAAGTCCCGAAGATTTCTGGCACGACTGCGATGTCGGTGGGTCCGAGTTGCAACGCCGATGTTTCCGGGAGTTAGCGCTTGAAGGAGATCTCAGGTAGGTTGAGCTAACCTGAGATTGAAGTCCCGATGCCTACGTTGCAGACGTGTCTCAACTAGGCGAACGGCTAAGTTTAGGTGGCCAGCCGATACAAAGCACACACTAAAAACTTCTAGGAGAGATACTCGTTGATCTACTTCTACTCCATGCTTGTCAAGCAGCTAGACTGATTAGCAGGGCGATATCCTGCGCTTAAATCTTCTTCGTGTCCCCTCACTCTCTTCCTGGGGGAAAAGGGACCATCCACATGGGTCCAATCATGCGCATTCCACTGTCGCAAACTCCGCCCTCAAAATATTTACGACGCCCCTTTTTAATTGGGGGAGGGTTCTCCATTAATCAAACTAGACAACCTGTTTAAGGTGCCCACGTAGGCGGCTCGTGCACGTGCAGCTCTTTCCGTGGGAACGCATCTTGCCTCCATTCTCATGCCGAGCGTTTGCAGCCAAAACTTCGGGGCACACTGCGGCTTTCCATATACCTGCCGTAGCCTCGGTATTCAACAAAGAGCCAACTTCGGCAGCGACACTCCCTTCCGCTGCTCTTCGCGGCTCTACGAAAAACAAGTCCCTGACGTCCAAGACGGTGCGCCGGTCAGCGGGTTGGGTGCGGCGCGCGTTAAAGCATGACGAGGGGTCGAAAAAGTGGCATTCCGTGACACAGTCATACGTTTTCCAGAAAAGGAGGAAATAAAACAGGAGAAACAAGATACGCGATTGTAGTAAAAATTGGTGACTTTATAACGCAGAAATAAGCGGTATAACTTTTTAGAACCTTCATGGATTGAAATGAGAAGAAGGGAATGAAGAAACGGTTGACTTTCTTAAATTTAAGAAGATTCTGACGAGAATGCAAAGTTGGAAAGAAACTCGCTATCACTAGCACAAAAAAAAAAAAGAAAAAATAGAAGCTCAGTACTTTGAACGACTTCCATTCCATGAAAGCCGTTGGTTCAGAAAAGAGACGCTATTCTTTGATGTTCCCTCTTTCAAACGCTAAAGCTGCTTCTATTTACTTTAGTTTCGTTCGGGACCATCGATACGCATAGAAAACGTCACTTAAACTTATTTTTGTTTCTTTGCTGCAACACATTTATTCAAGGGCAACGTCACAAAGCCTGTTCTAGAATCATGGAGGCCCTTTTCTCTTGAATGCTTGCCGCAACCGTACGAAAGCAACCGGGCACTTACTTCCGCACCTAACTAATTCGATTAGAGTTAAGTCCCATGCCCGGTCTATTTAAGGGAACGCCATACTGACGATACTTAATGAAAAATATTCCGTAACACGTCGAAACTATTCGTAGTTTAGTTGATAAGCACGCCGATGTCGTGGAAACGTACTGACAATTAGTGTTCACTGCGTATATTTTTTTTTTCTATTCTGTAAGCCATGGCAGTTTTCATGTGAGACTCCGTCACGTAAATGTGTCATAGTCACTGTTGTGCAGAGGAATAAAAGCGAATATGGCTAAGGTTAAGATAGATAGATAGATAGATAGATAGATAGATAGATAGATAGATAGATAGATAGATAGATAGATAGATAGATAGATAGATAGATAGATAGATAGATAGATAGATAGATAGATAGATAGATAGATAGATAGATAGATAGATAGATAGATAGATAGATAGATAGGGATCTCAAGCCGAAGCGATCTCAAAGGCCATGTACAAGGAAACGAGTGGTTTAGATCTGATCCGCTATGTGCCGCAGCAATCCCTGCTGCTCACAAGAAAAACGTCGGCTCTTCTGATGATCGGAATCAATTAATTTTCATTACTTATCCTGACAGTTAATTCAGCCTAATTTTAAGTAAACTTATGCTTCCATATTATACGTGATATGACTCTGAAGTTGAACCAGAATAATCTATTGCATGCAAGTATTATTTCTATAGTGCATTTCCGGAATAGTCAGAAAACCAGAAGTAAATGCTTGACCGGAAGTGTTTGAAGAAAAAAAAACTTCCCCATCTCTCGCTAAAGGGAACCATGTGTGGATGCGAAGCAGCGAGGAGATGGTTAGCGAGCGGGAGGAACGTCGCCGCTCTCATTTCACGGCAGCGGTCCGGGCGCTCATCGCGGCGCTGCACAGGAGAGAGAATGAGGCGCGCGCGCTCCGTCATTTTCATACCGCGGAACTACCGTGGCGCTCCCAGCGGAGTATGCAGCTGTCACACCACCTGTCGTGCGCGCCGCTCCGTAGAGGATTCCTGGAGGAGAGAGGGGGGGAGGGGACGTGCATGCGCTGTGGGACGCCGGAGCCACTCCGTGGAGTAGAGGATGCTCATGCGCTGTGGGATGCGGGCGCCTGTCCGTAGAGTAGATGATTCCTAGAGGAGAGAAAGGGGGGTGAGCGTAGGAGACGATAGGGGAGGGGATGCGCATTCGTTGTGGGGGGGGGTGTGGGACGCGGGAGCCGCTCCGTAGAGTAGATGATTCCTAGAGGAAAGAAAGGGGGTGAGCGTAGGAGAGAGAGGGGGGGAGGGGACGCGCATGCGCTGTGGTGGTGTGGGACGCGGGAAGGAGGGACGGACTAAGCCCCACTCCAAACACATGCAAGCAAGATCAAGAATGGGGTCAACCTGGGCGACAGACACCACCTGCCTAGCCATTGCTAAGCAGCCTATGTGTGCTCTCGGCCATGACTCTGATGACTGTAGTAGTGGTTGACGGCCTTCATATTACTACAGTGTTCTGGTTCGCATAATGGGTGCTTCCCTACTTCATGAAAGTGGCCGGACGCGGGACGCGGGACGGACATAGCCCCGAGCATAAGATGCTTCGCATCTAAAATCACGCCATATCCACGAAGTGAATGATGATGAGTGGGCGAAGTTCGATCATTTTCATCCATGGCAGAAAGAGAATGTGTGGTCTGGAACGCGCTTATACTTCATGGTCATCAGCGTCATCGTCATCGTTATCACGTGTAGTGGGCACATTCCACTATACTGCGTCATCGTCATCTTTATCACGTGGAGTGGGCACATTACACTATACGTGGCTATCTACCTACCTACCTACACACTAAACAAAAATAACCAGAAAAAACCCAAAAACTGGAGTAAACTGCTTGTCCTCTAGCGCACTACCTTTTCTGGGTTTTTTTTACTACGTACCAGTCGAGTTAAAAATTTACTCTCACGCTAGTCGAGTTTTTGAGCGTAGAAACGGTAGTAATTATTTACCCCGCCGAGGTTTTCAGCGAGTATAGTTGGAGTAATTTTTTACTGCCGTTACAAGGTTTTTAGGGTGATTTCTGAGAGTTATTTCTAGTGGTACAAAAAAAAAAAATGTGACGGCTGTGATCGGACCATGAGCCAACGCATTTATTAAACATCAAATGACGCGGAATTGATGACATATACAGAGATTAACATATTCACAAACACACACACACACACACACAACCAATGCAGAATAAAACATCACCTGAACGGACCGCTCGCGTTACTCAACCGTACTTCGACCACCCGGTATATATAGGCACCGCATTTGACCCGCCATGTAGTGCCGGTGGGAGAGCTACTTTTTTGGCATCGTTGAACAATAAAGTTTCATAGCGCACGCGTAAACTTAAGGTGGGTTGCAAGTCACCATGAGTCACACCGACCTCTTAGCATAAACTCACCCGATCTTACCTTTTTTGATTATCCAATTATTAGCTGGCACTGCAGCCTGTTGGCCCACACGCGTTAGCAGTGCTCACGCACAACTCCACAAAATATACCTAAGTACACACAAACCATGGCAGCTCAATAATTTTCATTGAGTGGCAGTACACAAACACAGTAGCAGCACATATTCAGGAACGCCGGCGAAGAAGAGCGGTGCCGCGCCTGTACCGGCCTCAGACCAACGGCGTCGCTAGGCCTTTTCGAGGAGCACGGCTATGCGATGAAAGACAGCTGGCGATCACAGAATGCACCTCCTGTGCAATTTTCGTCGTCGTTATTTTAGACAGCAATGAAAAATACGTATCCGCTATTCGCGGCGTCTTACGGAGCGATGTACTCACAACGAACGAGACGGCTCACCGTCCGGGTTTTCTCCGTGCTCAACGGTGGTCAAAGCTGGTTCCGTATGCCTTGTATCGGTGCCCACCTTCGATCGAGATGTTTGACAACGGTTGGCGCATGCTGCGGACAATTCCGGCTGTACTTTACTCCAGCAGACATTGTTTTCTGTGAAACAAAATCTATGCGACGCTTGTTTCACCTGCTCCGGCGACGCACTCACACTGGCCTCTGGCCGGCTCGGTGCCGACGACGTAGCGAAGCGTTTTTTCCTATCGCTTCGAAGTTGTAACCAGTCACTCTCCAGGAAGCAACTACGGACGATCACACCAGCTTGATGTTGTTACCGCTGGCAGTGTTCTTCGTAGCTCTTCGCGATTCAGCACGGAAGCGAGGTATCCGCGACGTCCAGGTTCGGAGGCTCGCGCTCGTACGCGCACGGACGCTCGATGACAGAATAAACACGTGAGATCCAGTTGAGCTTGCCATCAGCGCAACGAGACACATACAGCGCGAGCTTGTGACACTCGCCAGTCTCCAGGGCCACTAAACAACATACGCCAACGATTTGCGAAAATCTGCAAGACGGCTTTCCAGCAGTTTTTTTTTTTTCGAGCACGCCCTTTCGTTCACAGAATGCTTTCCTCGCTCGTTTTGCTTCAGCAGCACCCAGTTCCAGTGAAAGTGCATGCACTGGGCACCAAAGGGGGGGAGATCGAGCGGCCGTGCACTGGGGGTCAACCACGAAGCGCGACAATGCCATACCAATCTCTGAAAAAAAAAAAAAAAAGGCATTTGCGGGGTTCGCATACCTTCACTGGAACTGAGAGCGTCACTCGGTGGGGGAAAAAGCCGCCGAAGCAGCTGCAGCTTCCAGTCACGTGATAATAAACTCTCACATCGTGGTTAAAAGTCACGTGACAGAAAACTCCCCACGTAGTAAAACTGGATTGTGACATCCTTTTACTACGTCCCTGAGAGGTGGTGGTAAAACTATGTCATGTACCGCCTTTTACTCCAACATGAGGTAGTAATTTTAAACGCGAGGGAGTTTTCAGAGGTCATGAGCCGCAAAAACCCCAATCTCGGATAGTTTTTGCTTACAGTGTACCTACCTACCTACCTACCTACCTACCTACCTACCTACCTACCTACCTACCTACCTACCTACCTACCTACCTACCTACCTACTACTACAACAACTACTACTACTACTACTACTACTACTACTACTACTACTACTACTACTACTACTACTACTACTACTACAGGGGAGGGACAGACCCACACCCTTAGGAGCTTCGCCCCTAAAACAACAGTGCGACTCGTTGCTTGTGCTACTGAAAAAAACCTATTTAAAAAATGTGAGAGAGTTTCTGAGAACGCCTCAAATTCATGCAATTTCAGAACATCACGTCCGTGTTACGGCCATTGTTTGGTGCAAGGATTAAAAGCGAAAGATTGTTGCGTGCGTTTTCTGAGCCTGACGAAGCTGCCTGTTTTAAAGGTTCGCGATCGAAGTATCAATAAACTTTGGGTATTATGTTTAAAACAAAAGCGCTCGGGCGCTTGCCATCATAAAATACCAGTTAACTGTGTCCTCCACAAATGAGTAAATCCTCAAAAAAAGATTGCAGTTGTGTGGTGCGCTATGTGGGCACGCGGCTAGTTTTTATAATTTCTTTAGACCAACGATTTTTGTCGCCATCCTACTTCAAGGTCCGAAGATCGCTATTAAAAACTATCTTTTGGACATCTTGTATCGCTTTTGAGAAAGAAATATGATTTTTTTTTCTCCGGATAGCTCAGCGTTTTAGTTTGAGGTGTGAACTTTTGCGTATATTTTTTTATTATTATTTTTTGTGAACAAAGCATCAGGAAAGATTTATTTCGATAGCTAACGCGACTTCTGCCGCTCTTTGTTTACGCATTGTAAAAAAAAGTAGTAGACTTCATAGAAACAAACGAAACTAGATTATGAATGTGGGTACGTACAATATATTTTCGTTTTTATAGACTTTAGAGAATTATGAATCAATGGGGTTTATTTATGAATAAGCTCTCTTAATACAATGTCACAACGGACCACACGGAACGTGTCGGCTCACCCTACTGCGTACCGCGGATATTTTGTCAAGCCATACAATAAACCTCCGCGGTTCTGCACAGTGAACTCTCTTTCTGCTGTCTATGGATTCATAATTTCCTTGTTTTAATGACCTGAATCGTACTACGGCATTTTTCTTTGCTTCTAGTAAGATACTGAGCGCCCATCTCCGAGGTCTTGCATTAACTATGACTCTGTGATCACGTTAGCCCTTAAATTAGGCTTAATGCGGCCTACCGTTTAACGGGCCAGTGTGGTTACGTTATGGCTTGACCCTTGTTGCACGAACTGAACGTGTTCTGATGACGTCATACCCAAGTGGACATGTTCACCAGATGGGCAGTTTTAGTGTAGCCCCCCCGTTCTCGTAATGGTATCCCATCGACAGAGGAAAATGTAAACACGAAATTTAAAAAGGCGACCGCATGTTTAAATGACGCACTTGTTGGTGGAACGCAAGCGACAAGTTAACGCTTCGTGAAAAATCCGAAACGCTGTTTTCGTGGTTTCTAAGCTCGGGAAACTTGGCAAAGAAACTGCAGCTTCCCGCATTGTTTACAAGGACTACACTTTTGTTTGGGCACTGTTGTTTACGCATTGACTAGCATAACGTAGAAGCACTCCGCCTGAAAGCACGGCCATGTGTGAACAGTCCCAACCTTGTCGTGTCTGGAAACCATTAGCTGGCCCCGAGCGGCCTTGCTAATAGTAGATGTTGCGGGACCCGGGAAAACCCCGGAGGAATATCAATTTCTCGCAGCAGTAGTGCACAATGTGCGCCTGGGAAGACGGTAATCTATATTTAGAGACATGCCGCGGGGAGCAGTCGGGCGAGTCCGTTGTCCGTGCGACCAAATGTTTGCAGATGGTCCTCCATTAAGGGCAGGCACGTTTCACCGCATTGCAAGCCTCCTTCCTCCCGACCCCCTTCCGTTAGTGCCCTTATGGTCAGAAGTCAGAGTACAAAGACGAGAAATTACGGGGGGGGGGGGGGCGATGCCGTGGCTTTTTCTTGCCTCCAAGTATATTTGCCCATAAGCATGACAACTTAAGCAGCAAAGTAGAGTTGATTTGTAAAAAAACAAAAACAAAACAAATAGCTCACCTCCCAACCCCCAGCCACCAGACGCAAGCCCCAGTACCTGACAAATTTATTTTTCGTAACGCCAGCCAGAACACGGGCCGTGTGTGAGAAGTTTTCTTGGGTGTGATTGCACTGAACTTCAGCGCATCTAACTACGTGGACGCTGACTGGGTTACTGTACTACTGCCCATCGCTGGACAGCAGTACACTACTCTAGCGTAAGTTTTTATCAGAGAATCAGAGAGATTCACTGTCCAAATTTCACGCGCCTTGTTCAATCACTCACATATCTAGCTGTAGCCTGGTATGATTGCCCCATCTGTCAGCATGCTGTGAATTGTCTGTGGGTGGAGCATCATGCTGTTTCTTTCCAAGGATGATTTAAATTAGTAAACTTGCATGACAGCTTAAAATTTGGACGTTCTCTTTTTCCCCGTTAAGTGATCCTGGACTTTCAAAGAATGGAAACAAACGAAATAACAAGCCTCGTATATGAGTACAAATATACCGTAACACTTTTTCAACAAAGACCCAACCACATACCCCAGGGGCTGTTTTTCGTCTAATGACGTTTTCGTGGATCAGGCGGCAAATATTAGGAAAAATTTGTCACATTTTTGCATGCAGTATGCCTCACTCAATTCTGAGTTCGGCCGATGATCAATGCACGGCCTCATGTAATGGAATCATAGACTATGTAAACTTTGAGGAACGTTAGAAAACATCACAAAATACGCTCCCCACGTGATGCTCTTGTGCACTGTGAAGTCATGACACGTGGTCCTTAGCGAGAAATGAAAACCGACAGAGTTAGAGGAAAAGCTTTACGGTAAATAAGGTTACTTAATACCTCAACAAATTTTGATGTGGTACCAAAGGAGATACCGCAAGAACAGAAGTTGACGCACCTTCGTAGCTGCTTTACTAGGAAATATATAGACGGCGTGATCAAGAATTTTACAGCTTGTAATTACTCTATCATTCGAGATTTCGGGTCATTAGCTCCACATAGACAAAAAACAAAAATTTTGGAAATTCAATCCAGCTGAAAAACTTATCATTCCAAGATTGAATTGTGTTTCACACAGTGAAGGATGAAAAATGGGCTAGCTAGTATCGAGCATAAAATGATAACCGCTAGTATTCGTGTCCAAGTGTACTTTTCGTTCTGCTATGTTGATGTTAAAGATGTATGCAGACGCATTGACTTGTTTGTGTATTTCGTTACCTGACCCCGAGTGTGCGATTTCAATAGCGGTAATGTTGAAATGCGACGTTGATGGTCAATACTCAGTTTTGATGGCAAACATCAGACAGTGGAACACAGAAGTGCTTATGATATCTAATTTATCTAGTTTATACCATTGCGAATAATTTGAACTGATCAGTATAAACAAAAATATGAAGATTAACTAACCTCACGACAACGCGAGGTGCTGTGAGCATGGATCTGCAAGGTGTAGATGCATACTCGTTGATTCACATGAGCGAAAGCCCTGGCAAGTTCACAGGCGGCCTCCGTTGGAATCAGAGAGCACGTCATCGTCTTCAGGTTGACGTCACAGGTGCCACTTATGGAGAAGCGGCCATTTCTGAACATCGGACAACCGGACCACGAGACGGGCAAATGCTAAAGGGGGCCGGCCCGTCAACTGTCGCGTCGTGTCAGAAGCCATGTGGCAAGGGTGTGTCGACATTATGCTTTGCGGAGCCACACTATCCCCAAGAACATGTAACAGACAAAAGTAGTCGGTACGATCTGTTCTGTGCGCAAGAAAAGGTGGACTGTCCAGTGAAGTGTCCTCGGACATTGAACTCCCTTTGAACTTTTCAAGCGAAGCTTGTTGTGGGTTACAGACATCAGTGGCTTCAGAGATGCATTTATTTTGTATCCCTTTTAAAGGATAATAATTAAGCAAGCAAACTAAATACCGCCTTTTCTTAAATTTGCAGGCAATCTTAATATCAATCAGATACGCAGGTGAACGCTGCGGCATGAACCAGAACGAGCCCGGCGGATTTTCAAGACCGCGTGTTTAGCAGTGCCGCTGTAGCTTTGGCTCCAACAGCAGTTCGAGGCCTCGTAGCTCGACGCTTGGGAACAGCTTGCCGCTCTTCCATAACGCAGTCCCTAGTATAAAGCCCAAGAAATCGATAATGAGGGCTGCTCAGTGCTCTCCCGTAGTAATGCATATATTCTGCGCCAAGTTGTTCACCTTTTCAAGTGAAGCTCGTAGATTTCAGCGGCGGCCTCCTACGCGGAAGAACCGGAGCCGGCAGTGGCTCCTTCATTTGTGGATTGAACATTTTTTAGATGTGAAGCATCTTATGGCGAAGCTTAATCCGGTGGTGGTGTGCGGCGTTTGCGCATGCGCAAACCCTTTCAAAAAAAATAAAAATAAAAACCTCCCTCTCCCCCCCCCCTCTCTCTCTCCTCTAGGCATCCCTCCCCGCGGCAACCACACCCTCACTGCGCATGCGCCTTCTCTCCTTCTACGCTCCCCCCTCTCTCCTCTAGGCATCCCTGCCCACGGCGTCCACACTTCCACTGCGCATGCGCGTCTCCCTCTCTCTCCTCTCCTACGCTCCCCCCCCCCCCTCTCTCTCGCCTCGCGAGGCCGACGCAGGCAGCGTCTGCTAGCGAGTTTCTTGGTTGACAAAACCGACTGCTCGCGCTGCACAGCCGTTCACTCGCCACCCCGTATATATGGCAATGGATCTTGACCTCCAAGGTGGTGCCGGTGGGAGATTTCTCCTGTGCGTTGTTGAACAATAAAAATTCGCAACGTGCGCGTTAACTAAAAGCGGAGTGCGGGTCTCTGTGTCCAGTCGGAGTCTTCTGTCTCTCATTGCCCATTAGCAGCGATTGGCATGTTCCAGTAGGAAACACCGCTCCATCACTGCGTGCTTTGCGCCTCCCCAGTTTTCTCTCCTGCGCAACGCTCCGATGAGCGCCAGCGTCAACGCCGCCGCCAGTGTAAGCGTTAGCGCCCGCTGCTTCACATCTACACATGGTTCCCTTTAGCGGGAGATGGTGTAATTTTTTGGTGTGTACAACAAAAGTAAGTAGATACCGGCCAACCAGTCTCACCATAGGAACTGAAGTTTAGAAACGGGCACTGAACGGTGCATATATCTACAAAGGAAAACTTTAAGAGCAGAATAAATCTTCTTGGCAAAAATTTAACGCGGGAATTAGCGCTTTTAGTTGAGGCACGAACCGCACATTTATTGCTACCCTTTTCCAGCAAAGACATAAACAGCTCATCTTTCAACCCAACCATGGTAAGACGAGACATGGGGTGCTATGCAGGACGGCCCGAGCTTGGCGAAACTCGGGATCTTTCCGAGCTCTGGCGACCCTTTTGAACGACCCAACACTACAAATAGGATAAATCCGCCCCCGAGCGCGCGTTGCGTCTCATTGGTTACGATGAACCGCGGCGTCACGTCAAGGACGGTCGACAAAGCTGGGCGGTGTTTTGAAACCAGAGGCATCTGGTTTGAAAACACCACCACTGAGTGCAGAAGTGCACCCATGTAATTAAAGTGTCAGAAACTTTTACCGATGATACTTTTAAAAGGCACGTACCGGCTGTTTGAATTCATCTTGAAGCTTCCAATGTCTGCATTGAGTATCCTTTAGAATAATCATCACGGTGGACTCTGAGATTAGATCCGGCCGAGTGCCTTAGAACATCGCGACCGTAGATAAATAAACCCGACGCCATGTGTATAATCATCATGGTTGGCATCTATATTCTAGCGCGCAGCTCGGCCGGCGCGTGCCCTCTTCATCGTCGTCTAGCCACCCGAGCACGTGCGGCCGGCTGATTAGCTAATTGGCTGGGTGGTGTAATTGGCTAGTTAGGTTAGGACATGCTATTACCAAGCTACTTAAGCCGAGTCATGCTAAGACCGAGTTAATTAAGCCACACCTGAATAAGATCATGCCAATGAAGCCATGTAAAGCTAACACCGTGCTAACTAAGAACATGCTAATCAATGTGACGTTAATTCTGAGCGCACTCAGTAAAGACATGCTTATTAGACCTTACTAACTAATATGATGCTAATTAGGATCGTGCTAGTTAGAATTATGTTACCTAGTTCCATACTGACCAAGACCTTTCGAATTTTACCCCAGGTAATTATTACCGTTTCAATTAAACCCTACTTACAAGGAGAAAACTGTTCAACATTGTTAATTAAGCACGAGATAATTTGTATGATCAAAATTAAGACCGAGCTGATTTGGTCTTCACTTCGAAGCAGACCGAGTAGACTGAGTAGACGACCGACTTAAAAAGCTGGAAGCTAGATGATCACAAGACTCCTATGGCTCCAGCCTTGCACAAGTAGTGCAAGCTGTTTCAAATTATTTTATATGCAAAGAAGCTGCTGCTTAGCGTCCACAGCATGAAACGCTTGACAGTCACACCGGCAGTATGACAGTCACGAGTTGAACTGGGCACCTCTCACAATCAACGAGTTTGTACCCGAGTTCACGCTTCAATCCGTTTGATTGACAGACGCTCGCGGCAAAGATCGGGTCCGCCCACCGCGTTAGCTCTTGCTGAGGAGCAGTGCCGACACAGTTAGAAGAAAAGGTTTACGGTAAATAAGTTTACCTAATACCTGAAATTTATATTTTTTAGATGCGAAGCATCTTATGCTCGGGGCTTTGTCCGTCCCCCGTCCCGCGTCCCCCCGTCCCGCGTCCCGCGTCCCGCGTCCGGCCACTTTCATGAAGTAGGGAAGCACCCATTATGCGAACCAGAACACTGTAGTAATATGAAGGCCGTCAACCACTACTACAGTCATCAGAGTCATGGCCGAGAGCATAGAGAGGCTGCTTAGCAATGTCTGTGGCATCTGGTAGGTGGTATCTGTCACCCAGGTTGACCCCATTCCTTGATCTTGCTTGCATGAGTTTGGAGGGGGGACTGCTACCGCGAAATGAGAGCGGGGATGAGAGCGGGAGATCGGGAATTTCATGAAGTAAGGAAGCACCCACTATGCGAACCAGAACATTGTAGTACAATATAAGGCCGTCAACCACCACTGCAGTCAGCAGAGTCATGGCCCACAGCACAGAGAGGCTGCATGCCTAGCAATGGCTAGGCAGGTGGTTTATGTCGCCCAGGTTGACTCCATTCCTTGATCTTGCCCCATGTGTTTGGCGGGGGGGCAAGTCCGTCCCGCGTCCCACACCACCACAGCGCATGAGCGTCCCCTCCGCCTCTCTCTCTCCTCTCCTATGCTCACCCCCCTTTCTCTACTCTAGGAATCCTCTACTCTACGGAGCGGCGTCCCACATCCCCACAGAGCACGCGCGTCCTCTCCCCCTCTCTCACCCCCCTTTCTCTACTCTGGGAATCCTTTACTCTACCGAACCCGCATCCCCACAGCGCATGCGCGTCCTCTCCGCCTCTCTCCTACGCTCGCCCCCCTTTCTTTCCCCTAGAAATCCTGTACTCTACGGAGCGGTTCCCGCGTCCCACAGCGCATGCGCGTCCCCTCTCTCTCGTCTCCTACGGTTCCCCCCCCGTTCTCTCCTCTAGGAATCCTCTACGGGGCTTAGTCCTTCCCGCGTCCCACACCACCACAGCGCATGTGCGTCCCCTCCCCCCTCTCTCCTACGCTCACCCCTTTCTCTACTCTTGGAATCCTCTACTCTACGGAGGGGCGCCCGCGTCTGACATCCCCACAGAGCACGCGCGTCCTCTCCCCTCTCTTCTACGCTCACCCCCTTTCTCTCCTCTAGGAATCCTGTACTCTACGGAGCGGTTCTCGCGTCCCACACCCCCCGCAGCACATGCGCGTCCCCTCTCTCGCCTCTCCTACGGTGCCCCCCCGTTCTCTCCTCTAGGAATCCTCTATGGAGCGGCGCGCATGACAGGTGGTGTGACAGCTGCATACTCCGCTGGGGATGCCACGGTAGTTCCGCAGTATGAAAATGACGGAGCGCGCGCGCCTCATTCTCTCTCCTGTGCAGCGCCGCGATGAGCGCCCGGACCGCTGCCGTGAAATGTGAGCGGCGACGTTCCTCCCGCTCAAGCTAGTTATCTCCGCGCTGCTTCGCATCCACACATGGTTGCCTTTAGCGGGAGATGGGGAATTTTTTGGTACCAAAGGAGATACTGCAAGAAGACAAGTTGACGCGCCTTCACAACTGCTTTACTAGAAAATAATTAGACGGCGTGATGATAATTCTACAGCTTGTTATTTTATCATCCGAGATTACGGGTCAATAGGTCGGCTTAGCCAAAAAAAAACATAAAAGTTGGAAATCGAAAATAATTGAAAAATTTATCATTCGAACATTAAATTGTGTTTCATACAGTTAAGCAAAGAAAGTTCAAGCAAGACCCGGACGCCCGCTACACCGACGCGGCGAAGTATCCGCGTAGAACGCGTACGCTATCAGCGTCGTAGACTCTCGAGGCCGAGAATTAGCGTCGGCCACGGTCAAGGCACGCAACTCAGAAGCAGCGGAAGAAGCGGCAATTGCTCTCGCCACCACCACATGTACAGACGCCGCGGTGATCTTCACTGACTCGCAAGCCGCTTGCAGGAATTATGCGAAGGGCCGCGTCTCAGCCGATGCACTAAACATCATGAAACGCCGAAGCACTCCACTCCCATATACCTGCGTAGTATAGGGTCCAGGGCACGAGGGTCTACATGGAAATGAAGCGGCCCATGCCGCTGCCCGCGAGCACGTCAGCCGGGCTGCCCTCGGCCCACAGGATACCCGACCCATGGCTGAAGAGATGGAGGCTGTCCAAAACACCTACTCGTCGCTACTTCAACACTACAGACTGGAGCGACGAGTGTACCCTCCACCCCACCAGAAACTGACTAAAGAAGAGAGCGGGATCATCAGACGCTTGTAAAGCAACACGCATATACACGGGATATTAATGCACCGCCTATACCCAAGGAAGCATGGTTACATGTGCCCTCTCTGCAGCGTACCGGACACCCTGGCACACTTGCTCCTGGAATGCCAGTGCCATGCAAACCGCAACATTCAACAGCAGAGGGCCGTGAGCCAAGCACCAAAAACGAACGACGACCACCTAACCGAAACGTGGGAGGCCAAACTCGTCCTCGAGGGCCTGGAAGACCAGCGACAACTCGTCTCCAGGGCCAAGAGGGCAGTCGAAGACAGAGGGTTCCTGGTCTAGGGAACCCTCCCACCTTAGGGTGATACCGGGCCTCGCTCGGAACACTGTTTCCAATTAAACGTTTATTTCTCTCTCTCATACAGTTAAGCAGGAAAGATGAACTAGCTAGTCTCGAGCATAAAATGATAACCGCTAGTAATTGTGTCCAAGTGTACTTTTCATTCTGCTATGTTGATGTTAACGATGTATGCAGACGCATTGACTTGTTTGTGTATTTCGTTACCTGACCCCGAGTGTGCGATTTCAATAGCGGCAATGTTGAAATGCGACGTTGATGATAAAGACTCACTTTTGATGGCAAACATCAGACACTGGAACACAGAAGTGCTTATGATATCTAATTTATCTTTTTTATACCATTGCGAATAATTTGAACTGATCAGTATAAACAAAAATATGAAGATAAACAAACCTAATGAAAACGCGAGGTGCTGTGAGCATGGATCTGCAAGACGTAGATGCATACTCATTGATTCATAAGAGTGAAAGCGCTGCCAAGTTCATAGGTGGCCTCCGTTGTAATCAGACAGCACGTCATCGTCTCGATGTTGACGACACAGGTGCCACTCGGGGAGAAGCGGCCATTTCTGAACATCGGACAACCGGAGCACAAGACGGGCGAATGCGAAAGGGGCCTGGCCGTCAACTGTCGCGTCGTGTCAGAAGCCATGTGGCAAGGGTGTGTCGACATTATGCTTTACGGAGCCACACTATCCCCAAGAATATATAACCACGGCCGCTGGATTAAAGCACACGAGGTGCGCTTTGATCCAGCGGCCGTGGTATAACAGACAAAAGTAGTCGGTACGAACTGTTCAGTGCGCAAGAATATATGATCAGTTCAGTGAAGTCTCCTCGTACATTGAACTGCCTTTGAACCTTTCAAGCGAAGCTTGTTGTGGATTAGAGATATCAGTGGCTTAAGACATGTGTTTATTTTGTATCCCTTTTAAAGGATAATAGGTAAGCGAGCAAACTAACCACCGCCCTCTCATAAATTTGCAGGTAAGCTTAATTTTAATCAGATACGCAAATGAATGCTGTGGCATGAACCAGAACGAGCACGGCGGATTTTCAAGACAGCGTGTTTAGCAGTGCCGCTGCATCTGTGGCTCCAAGGACAGTCCATCCCGTTTTCATTGTGCACTTGGGAACAGCTTGCCCCCCTTTTCTTTAACGCTATCCCTAGTATAAAGCCAAAGAAATTGATAATGAAGGCTGCTCAGTGCTCTCCCATGGTAATGCATATATTAAGGCGAAAACCTTTAATGGCTCATGCCCACGTCCGTCCGGTGTACGTCCGTTCGTCCGTCCATCCGGTGGTGGTGGTGGTGGTATAGGTCCTGACCACCCTTACTGCGCATGCGCAGACCATAGGTCGGCACTTTAAGGGAGTACTCACTCACCACAATTTTTTCAGCCTTCGCACTCACTCATGTTCACACTCACGTCCACTCACACTCATGAGTACTCACTCACGTTCACAGTCACCTCCACTCACACTCATGAGTACTCACTCACGTTCACACTCACGTCCACTCACACTCATGAGTACTCACTCATACTCAACCCACCACGTTCAAATGAGTGTGAGTGAGTGTGAGTTGAGTGCACTCATGAGTGAGTGTGCCGAGCTCCATAGGTCGGCACTTTAAGGAGTACTCCCTCAAACTCACTCACCACAATTTTTTCAGCCTTCGAACTCACTCACGTTCACACTCACGTCCACTCACACTCACGAGTACTCACTCACGTTCACACTCACGACCATTCCAACTCATGAGTTCTCACTCACGTTCACACTCACGTCCACTCGTACGCATGAGTACTCACTCATACTCAACTCACCACGTTCAAATGAGTGTGAGTGAGTGCGAGTTGAGTGCACTCATGAGTGAGTGTGCCGAGCTATGGCGCAGACCCTTCCCACGCACCTCCTCTCCTACGGTTCCCCTCTCTCTCCTCTAGGTATCCCTCCCGCCCGCGGCGTTTACACACCCATTGCGCATGCGCGTCCCCTCCCCCCTCTCTCTCCTACGCTCCCCCCTCTCTCCTCTAGGCATCCCTTCCGCGGCGTCCATCCGTCCGTCCGTTCGTCTATGCGTCTGTCCGTGCGTCCGTTTGTCCGTCCGTCCGTCCGTCCGTCTATCCGTCCGTCCATCCGTCCATGTCCGTCCATCGGAGCTCGGGCACGGAGCCAGGTGGCTGCCGGGGTGCGCAAACGGACGCCGATCGCGTAGGACTCTACAGCGCTCGCGTTTTGCTTGCGTAGCGTCCCTGTGCCCAGCGTTTGCAATCATTCTGACTGACGCCGTCTCAATGGACACAGGCGTCCACGAAATACACTTTCGAATTTACAAAGGGTCTGTCAATTTAAGCGCTGGAACGCGGACGGTGTTTGCGCGATGCGATGCGCAATGTGAGAAAAAATTACACCATCTCCCGCTAAAGGGAACCATGTGTAGATGTGAAGCAGCGGGCGCTAACGCTCACACTGGCGGCGTCGTTGACTCTGGCGCTCATCGCAGCGTTGCGTAGGAGAGAAAACTGGGGAGGCGCAAATCAGGCAGTGATGGAGCAGTGTTTCCTACTGGAACATGCCAATCGCTGCTAATGGACAATGAGAGACAGAAGACTCCGACTGGACACAGAGACCCGCACTCCGCTTTTAGTTAACGCGCACGCTGCGAATTTTTATTGTTCAACAACGCACAGGAGAAATCTCCCACCGGCACCACCTTGGAGGTCAAGATCCATTGCCATATATACGGGGTGGCCAGTGAACGGCTGTGCAGCGCGAGCAGTCGGTTTTTTCAACGAAGAAACTCGCGAGCAGACGCTGCCTGCGTCGGCGTCGCGAGGCGAGAGAGGGGGGGAGCGTAGGAGAGGAGAGAGAGGAGAGACGCGAATGCGCAGTGGGAGTGTGAACGCCGTGGGCAGGGATGCGTAGAGGAGAGAGGGGGGGAGCGTAGGAGAGGAGCGAGAGGGGAGACGCGCATGCGCAGTGGGAGTGTAGACGCCGCGGGCAGGGATGCCTAGAGGAGAGAGGGGGGGAGTGTAAGAGGGGAGAGAGGAGGGGAGGCGCATGCGCAGTGAGGGTGTGGTTGCCGCGGGGAGGGATGCCTAGAGGAGAGAGAGGGGGAGAGGAGGTTTTTTATTTTTATTTTTTTAAAGGGTTTGCGCATGCGCAGTAAGGGTGGGCACGCGGCACACCACCACCACCGGATTAAGCTTCGCCATAAGATGCTTCACATCTAAAAAATACTAACGCATGCGAACGGAGGAACATTAGTTCCGCGTCTCCCAGAGATTCGCGGTAAAAAATTAAAAAAGAAAACACGCACACATTCGGTTTGTGCGTTATCCCAGTGAGAGTAAAAGAAAAAAGACATGGCATAGTCAGTGGAATAGCCACACGCTTTCGCCGAACACACTTTGGAATGTACAAAGTGTCCTTCAATTTTCTGCGCTAAATTGTTCGCCTTTTCAAGTGAAGCTCGTAGATTTCAGCGGCGGCCTCTTGTGCGGAAGACCAGGAGCCGGCAGTGGCTCCTTCATTTGTGGATTGAACTTTTTTGGTGTGCACAAGGAAAGTAAGTAGGTGCCGGCCAACCAGTCTGACCATAGGAAATCAAGTTTAGAAACGGGCACTGAACGGTGCATATATCTACAAATGAAAACTTTAAGAGCAGGATAAATCTTCTTGGCGAAAATTTAACGCCGGAATTAGCGCTTTTAGTTGCGGCACCGCACATTTATTGCTACCCTTTTCCAGCAAAGATATAAACAACTCATCTTTCAACCGAACCATGGTAAGACGAGACATGTGGAGCTATGCAGGACGGCCCGAGCTTGGCGAAACTCGGGATCTTTCCGAGCTCTGGCGACCCTTTTGAACGAGCCAACAGTACGAAAAGGATAAGTCCGCCCCCGAGCGCGCGCTGCGTCCCATTGGTTACCTAGGAACGCGGCGTCACGTCAAGGACGGTCGACAAAGTTGGACGGTGTTTTCAAACCAGAGGCATCTTCTTTCATTTGTTTGTCGTTCCACTGAGTGCAGAAGTGCACCCATGCAATAGAAGTGTCAGAAACCTTTACTTATGATATTTTTAAAGGCACGGGTTGTTTAAATCCATTTTGAAGCTTTTAATGTTGCCACTGAGTATCCTAAGCACGGTGGCCTCTGAGATTATTTCCGGCCGAGCGCCTTACAACATCGCGACCGTAGACAAACCCGAGGCCACGTGTACAATCATGGTCGGCGCATTCTAGCGCGCTGCGCGGCGGGCGCGCGCCCTCTTCGTAGTCTGCTAGCTACCCCGAGCACGTGCGGCCGGCTGATTAGCTAATTGGCTGGCTAGTATAATTGGCTAGTTAAGTCAGGACATGCTATTACCAAAGTAATTAAGCCAAGTCATGCTAACACCGAGTTAATTAAGCCACATCCGAATAAGATCATGCTAATGAAGCCATGTAAAGCTAAGACCATGCTAACTAAGAACATGCTAATCAACGTGACGTTAATTTTGAGGACGCTCAGTAAAGGCATGCTAATTAGACCTCACCAACTAATATGATGCTAAATAGGATCGTGCTAGTTAGAATTATGTTACCTAGCTCCATACTAATCGAGACCTTGCGAATTTTACCCGAGGTAATTATTACTGTTTTAATTAAACCCTACTTACAAGGAGAAAACTGTTCAACATTATGTTAATTAAGCACTAGCTCATTAGTACGATCAAAATTAAGACCGAGCTGATGTGGTCTTCACTTCGAAGCAGACCGAGTAGACTGAGTAGACGACTGACTTAAAAAGCTGGAAGCTAGGTGATCACAAGACTTCTATGGCTCCAGCCTTGCACAAGTAGTGCAAGCTGTTCCAAATTATTTTATATGCAAAGAAGCTGCTGCTTAGCGTCCACCGCATGCAACGCTTGACAGTCACACCGGCAGTATGACAGTCACGAGTTGAACTGGGCACCTCTCACAATCAACGAGTCTGTACCCGAGTTCACGCTTCAATCAGTTCGATTGACAGACGCCCGCAGGGAAGATCGGGTCTGCCCGCCGCGTCTGCTCTCGCCGAGGAGCAGTGCTCACGCCGCAACGCCAGCGAGCGGCACGATTCAAGTATCAGCTTTATCGCACAGAATTCTCCTTCTAGAAAATTCCGCGGTGCACCCGCAATCTTTTCCGCCACCGCGATCAGTTGACACGCTAAATCTTCCAGGCCCACAGAATTCAGAAGGCAGGGCGTAGCTGTGTTAGTCAAGTTTCACGAGCCCTGCAGGATAAGGAAATGTCCTTTTTAGATTATTCTAATAGCTAGCAGAATTAAGCTAGGTTGCCCTGTCTCTAGCCATGAGTGTCATGAGCTTACTTGCCTTGTAAGAGCATGCGCAGTAAGAGTGTATTTTGTTTTCTTGTTTCTTCAGTAAAAATTTTCAGCTGAAAATCAGCGCTCGTATTGTGCACACCCTTTTTTCAGCCCCCCGTTATGCCGCGCACTCTTGCCTCTACCACCTATGAATAGTTACCAACTTGCCTAGTTTTCAACCCTACGAAGAATGATTTCTCGCATAACTCGTGTTCACGATTCCGACGGTCACATTTCATGCTGGCTGGTGCATCTAAGGCTTGCTTAGGTACAGATGACTGAGGCGCAAAAAACATCTCGTGAAAAAGGGAGGAGCAGAAGAGAAGAAAGAGCAGCGCCGCTCTGACGGCGCTGCTCTTTCTTCTCTTCTGCTCCTCCCTTTTTCACGAGATGTTTTTGCGCCTCAGTCATCTGTACCTAAGCAAGTTAAGCACCAACTCGCCCAAAAAAGAAGTCCTTTTGGCATCTAAGGCTTTCTCCCTAACGTACAATGTTCTGGCGATCATATGCAATACTTTGGCGCTCTGAAAACAAGCGTTTTAGCAAAACGAAGCGTTTTCAAACCGAAACCACGATAGGCGACAGTAATACCACAAATGCAATGGCAGAGGCGCAAGCAATCAATGTCGCTTAGGTTATAACTAAAGCTTGGTATGTTTGAGTGCAGCTCAGGTTAAGTAAAAGAATAAAAACGATAGACGGAGATAAGCAACCAAAGGAAACATGATATGTCAGGTCGTCGTTTACTGCGTGTCTCTTTCTCTCTTGATTATTCAAGAGATACAAATTGAAGTTCACGCCGAGAGAAGCAATTCAAGACCGGGAGGTTAGCGATGCGTACGTTCGGTTTTCGACCCTACCCTGGGAAAGAGGTTAAAAAAGGCTGAAAAGAGTTATAATAGGAGAAGGCGTCATTCATCAATGGGCTTATAGGTTCTCGATGAAGAAGGAGATTATAATGATGATTATGATCATTAAGATTAACTAGAAACGAGAGAATGTTGCAAAAAGTGAGAGACAAAAGTTATATTGAGGGAAAAAAACAAGCAGACAAGATACTTGCCGTGAAGGCCAACCATGCAACGTGACAAATGCACAGGAAGGGCCATTCAGAGGACAGAAGAGCAAACAATTGAAACAGACTCCCGGAGACGCCTAATCTCGATGCAGTAATCATGCTTGCTTCAGTACTTCGCTGTTGTGGTTGTTTCTTCAAGAAAAACGTGCAAAAAAAAAAAACATGCTACCAATGAGGCCCTCGCATCGATTACATTTCGGGTTCCATAGTGTCACTACATGGCTCTTTTGGCTGCGTAGTTATACAAAAGGATCGGTGACTCACCCAAAAGCTATCAGGAAGCGGAATGTCGGGCCACCTAATGAGGAACCCCAATAGCATCGACGCTCTGGCTGCCTCTTTCAGTACCCTACTTACCGCACTGTATTCTCAGCCAACAATTTGCCCACCCCACCCCCCCCCGTGCGCGCTCATGAACTATTCATGAACTGCGGTGTTCCTTCGTGACAGCTCTTTCGGTAACTGGCATTGCACGTCTTCTGAGCCCTTTGAGTGGTTGCTCGTAAGAGGCGAGGTCTCTCTATAGGGCTTTGTTTCGTGTCATGAACGGTGACATATTGCACGCTCAGAACCAGAAAATAATTGTCTGGCTGTCGATGGGTAAATTGCAGTGAAGTTCAGGCAGTACTTCTAGTTTTGTTCTTACCTAAAGGGATCGTGGAATTAGTTCTATTTGGCTGCAAAGATCGCACGTGTTACAAAAGAGCATGTGTGCTATGCCTGTTCTGCTAGCTAAAACCGTTCATTTTTTTTCTGCATAATGTCGAAGAATGGACTGTCCTTCCTTCTGACGTCACCCTCATCACCAATGTTGCTTGTTTCAAAGCTGCCATTGAAGATGGT
Organism: Rhipicephalus appendiculatus; assembly: GCA_030522465.1. Taxonomy (NCBI): domain Eukaryota; kingdom Metazoa; phylum Arthropoda; class Arachnida; order Ixodida; family Ixodidae; genus Rhipicephalus; species Rhipicephalus appendiculatus. Next base: position 10,203 of record JALIZH010008735.1, on the reverse strand, counting down.
CTTTTAAAACACAAAATCTATCCTGACTCACCGTCTTTCTTCCACCCCTCATTTAATATCTCGGACTGAAACACTTGAGGTACGATGAATAAGTAAATAAATGAAACAAGGCGCTTCTCACTCACTATACAGCAAGAACCAATCAGTTTGTACCCTAAACAGTGCTTTTAAATGTTTGGATTATGAAATTTTCCCTCCGGCTTATTGGCGGCCCATGGTGGAGATATATTTTCTAACGCATGTCGACCATCAGAAACGGACTTGTCTGTCGCGAACATGTTCCATTAGTGAGGAGAAAATGACGATGAATGTTGTTAAGCCGCCTGTACTTTCGCCAAGACATTTTCAGTAGGAATGACAATCTGGTGGTTCCTAATACGACGCGAAATGAAGGTGTTTTTTTTTTGTTTTTTTTTACATATATAGGTGCTCAGCAAAAAAAGAAAGAAGTATTTTAAATGCTCGTATTGTTTTCCGCATTATGACCACTCTAGATTTGGGCGAGATTTTGTGAATAGTGTAAACAAGACAATGCTGAACATGGGCAATTTCAAAAAAGATTGTTATTTCCTTTGTTTTGTGATTATTATTTGAATAAAAAAAGCTACACAACTTTTTCTAGCAATTTCTTGGCCTTATTACTTGTTGGCTTCGTTAAAACGACAGCAGACAGTTCAGCGCTTTGCTTTAAAGTCGTCTAACACACACAGACTTAACAGAGTTAGTGGAACTCAAGAGTTGCGCATAAACACCGACAGCTAAGGAAGTCCAAGGGAGGAAGCGACGACGTGCTGCAACAGAACATCGCAGCTATGCCGCGCCCAAACTGCGGCTGCCAGAGGACGCTGGTTGTGGCATTAACTTAGTCAATCATCGTAAGTTCGGTTCTGCCGAATTCTCTCTTTTACTTTGCTCTAAGAAGTACGTCTTGGTAACTTTGGCGTAGTTGCATGGCCTAGAAAGGATAGATACATTTCTGCTTCACTGACCAAGCTGCCCAATACACCGCACAGCACTTTCCTCCGTATTGCTGGGGAGCAAAAAGCACGAAGGTGAAGAAGAGATGCCGTTCTCGGCTTATGACGAAATAAGTCAGCGTGGTTATAGCGTTGCCTAGTGTGGCCACTTAGCGCTAATGGAGCGGCCTTGTCGGTAGCTTTTCCGGCGATTAGCCACATCTGGAGGTTGTGTTTCTGCCGTGTGCTTTGCCGAGTAACCGTCCTAGTTTTGGTCTGTAGTTATCGTACTCCTTTTCTGTGGTGATATAGAAATTCCTAGCGTTGCGGGTGATCTATTCGTTCGGCGTTTCGTGTACAAGGTAATCGAGCCTGCTTGCGCACTTTTTTTTCTCCCGCTTGATAAATCGTACGTCTTCCGAAAACGTCCACAGCACTGAACATTCGTATACAGTAGATGTCTTCTTCGTGATTCAACTATACGTTCCCTCTAGGACGAAGCGTTTTCACCACCTTTCATGAGCTGGCTTCATTCTCAGCATTCGTGTTTATAAATTGCATCAAGCCCCGCTAGTTGTGCGACATTCTCCAATGCGCTTCCATGCCTTTAGGTGAAGCTCTTCTACGATCTAACGAAGGAACGGCTGTGTGGTCTACTCTTCATGTGCTTGACGACGCGCTCTCTTGAAATCATAATCTAGCATGTAAAATTGCTTGCGCCATAAGCTTGCTCGTTCGCACCAATGCACCGCCCTGATATGTTCTTCAGCTACTTTGCATACAAGATTCCGACGTAGTCTTGTCACTGAGCCATCCCTGCTGCCCAAGTGATGGAAAGTTGCCGGCTTTTTTTAACAGCGGAGCTGCTTAAGGTCTAGTAACGCTGTGTCGTAGACATAAACCTCGGTGCGTATGGGCCACAGATAGTGGGTGTCTGCCAAAGAGCTGGCTAGCATAGCATAGCATAGCATAGCATAGCATAGCATAGCATAGCATAGCATAGCATAGCATAGCATAGGATAGATAGCATAGCATAGCATAGCATCGCATAGCATAGCATAGCATAGCATAGCATAGCATAGCCGTACAGTATAGCAAAAAGTGGTGGGAAAGGAAGGTGAGTGGCAGGAGGAGTGATGTGAAGTTGAGGAGAAAGGAAAAGAAACCGGGGAGAGGGTATGGCACGGCAGGGCATTGAATAGTATATTTTAGCAAGGGGCGGGAAATCGAAATGAGTTTGAGGACAAGCCATGAAAGGGTTAGGAGGAGGGAAAGGAGGAAGAGGACAATATAGAAAGAGCAAAAAAGAAGCAAAGAAACGTGAAAGACACCAGAATGTAAAAAAACGTGATGAAAACCCTCAATCTTCTTTCGCCGGGCGGTGGCACTTGCTTGCCAGCCTCCACTCTTCATGCAGATTTCATGGGTGTAGCGCTGGCTTTAATTTTGGCTTTACCTTGATTACATTTTATTAACTCACTTATCTCGACTAAAATTGCTCGCAAGTCTTGTTACTCATACTCTAAGAAAAAATAAGTCTTTGCACTCTTTTTTTTTTATAAGTCCTCGGCTTGCCATGTATATGGCGAGCCAGGACTTATAAAAAGAGAGTGAAGAGACATGTTTATAAGTTTCATTGGAGAAGCGTGAACTCTTTTTTGGAGGATATTATATTCTCGTCGAATAGTCATCTACCCAAAATAGAATTAACGCGTATCTTTAAAAGCGAGTCACATACGGGGCAATCGGAGGACTCACTGAAAAGGGTGACACATACTCTTTTTTTTTAACCCTGAGAATGTAGCCTAAATTTCGATATGTGATTCAGCTAGCCCATTTCCTTTCCGCGTGGTTCATCACCGCCCAGTATCAACGACAAAGCTGCTCGCGAACATTCTGCATTCTACAAATGCTGCCTCGATTCCGCATAAAGCTCCTGCCAAATTTCTCGCAGGACTTGGGCTTTACGTACGACTTTCAGCGAGTGGAAGGCAGCGCCTGCGATGTCAAGGAACGTGAGTTGATTGGCCTCGTTTCATTAGTGACTGCATAAAACCTGTCATGTTCAAATACAAGCAAAGCTTAGCGTTGTAAAACTGTGCCGTTGTGAATGACCGAGTGAGGGTCACATCGAGTTACTGAGTGTGTGAGGGAATGTGTGACTGAGTGAGCGATCGAGTGACTTAATCAGTAATCGACTGACTGACAGAGTGAGTGAGGTGAGTGAGTGAGTGGAGTGAGTGAGTGAGTGAGTGAGTGAGTGAGTGAGGTGAGTGAGTGAGTGAGTGAGTGGAGTGGAGGTGAGTGAGGTGAGTGGTGGTGAGTGAGTGAGTGAGTGAGTGGTGGTGAGTGAGTGAGTGAGTGAGGGAGTGAGTTCCACACTGTATGCTGCAGCGTGTCGCAACGATAATAACAATAGTAATAATAACAGCCTTACGTTCCAACACCCCGGCCGTCACGATTGTGAGAGACGCCATAGTGGATCGTTCCGGAAATTTCGACCATCTGGTGCTCCTAGACGTCTGCTGGCGCCACACAGTACACAGGCCTCTAGCATAACGCTCCATCAAAATGCCACCGCCACACCCGGATCAAACCTGCAGCTTTCGGGTCTATGTCACATCGAACAAGTAATGGAAGACTGAGATGGCTTGCACTGTGGCCAAGTTGTCATACACGAGGTGAAGGTGAAGTGCCGGGAACAGGTTCTGGAAGTGGCTTGAACTAAAATGGTTTCGTGTGGTGTAGTAGCAACTGTGCCAGAAGAGCTGAATGAAAGACGCTATAGTAGTGTGTGGCATTGATGTCAACCCTACTCTGGCACTCAGGCTGAGAATTCTATATTTCTGGTTGGAATAATGCGACTGATAACACGTGGTTCTGCCTGCATCGGATGCCATCTAGACGGGAACGGCGTAATAAGGAGTCATGCGAGCATTTGTCGATTAGCTTAGAGTGTCGTGCTGCTTGGCTTGAGGACGCGGGTTCGATTCCTGGCCGCATTCCTATTTGGGCAAAACGTAAAAACAGCCGCTTGTTTAGATGATTTGGCTGAACGTTACAGAACCCCATGTGACCAAATTAATCTGAAGTGCTCACTGCGGCATGGCGCCCCAATATGTCGTGTTTTTTTGCAAATAAAAAAAAAAATGACATTCTTGTTATTTTTCAAGCGTATCACGAATTCATTAAAACTCGTATTTATATCTCACATGGTACGTTTAGCCAAAATAATGGTCTTAGGCCTACACGAAATGCTGACATAACAAGAATACTTTGCGCAAATGCGCCGGACTTCAGCAATATTGTAGTGGCTTAAAGCTAACTGTAGATATACATGCAATAGCTGATAACTTTGTGACACATGGCAAAGCCATTTCTGAAAGTGGCATTAAACAGATAACGAGGCTCTAAGGAAAGCAAACATCACTGATCGTTCAATAAATTATATTAATTTTAACGGCGTACTTCTACTAATAAAGCATGTACGCAGATTTCGTAGCAACAAACAAATGCTTTAAGTGCATAGTTCCGGAGAAAATTTTAGAAGTAGTTGCTGTCCGCCCCGGTAGTCTAGCGGTTTTGGTGCTCGACTGCTGACCTAACCGTCACGGGATCGAAGCCCGGCTGTGGCGGCCAAATTTCGATAAAGGCCAAATGCTTGAGGCCCATGTACTTAGATTTAGATGCACGTTAAAGAACGCCAGATAATAAAATTTTCTGGAGCCCTCAATTATAAGGCGTCTATCATAATCTTAGAGCGGTTGTAGGACCTGAAACCTCAACAACTGTAATTATTTCAAGTAAATAACGCAGAAATTGCGGCTGCTTCTGTTAAGCCGTTCAAAGTGAGGCTCGCACATTCAGGAATTCAACAACAGAAACGTATGCCAGCGTAATCGGGCCTCGTGCGCATCGCCTTCTGAACTGCTAGCCTTCTTTGGTTCACAGTGCATACCAACTATGCCATAAGGAAACGAATGACTGTGCGCGTAACAGTGGCCGGTTCAAAGCATCGTTGAATGCCTACCGCAATCATAGTTGTTAACTGCCCACAACAGCATTATTACTCCTTTTGCGAATCAGCGAAGGGCCCTAAACGCGTCCATGGGGTAGCACGCGAACCCACGCAGCTGTTCACTTTGTTGATGGTTCTGCAGCTAATGATGATTAAACATGTCATAGCGCTTCGTAATGGGTGGGCCTCTAAAACACCTTCTGATTGCTCAGTTCACATGCTTTGACGCCTGGCACGATTCTACGCTTCTACCACGCAATACGTGATGAGTTATAAGGATGCTTGTTCCACTACATGACATTCATGTAGTGTTTTTTTTCCAAAGCAGTTTCAACAAATATCATGGCTCTGTGGTAGAACACCAGCTTGCCACGCAGACGGCCCGGGTTGGATCGTCACTCCGGACATGAACATTTTTATTATTTGTTTTATTTGCATCATTTCCAATTTTCGCTCACGGAGATGATGATTTTACGCTCACAAGCAGCGGCGCCAGCACCGACGCCGGAAATTTCTGCGAAACGAGCTTTTAAACGCTATCGCATAAAAAAAAAAAAGAAAAAATGCCGCCAATCTTGCTGCCGCCGTTCGTGCAAGCTCCCAATACTAGAGGGCGGGAAAAAGATGGGAGGGTGAGGAGTGAGGGGAGGTGGAGAGAATGGAGGAAAGGACGGCCACCAGGTCCACGGTTGCCTCTGTCTTCGCACCACTAGTGCGCAGCTGTCCCCAATTTTTTTTTTCTGTTTCATACGCTCAGGTGCATGCTTAGCCAAGAGAGAGCGAGAGAAAGAGAAGCAATAGTATAAGCAAAGTGGGGAGGTCAACCTGACGAATGTCTGGTTTGATGCTTTGCACTGGCGGAATGGGAATGGGCGATAAAAGAAGAAAGGTACAGTAGGAACGAAAAGTGACCATTATTCTGAGTACGCATAGTGACACACAGCTAACACGGGTTCCTTTTCTCGTACAAGCCTTTGCAGTATATTCGTGAAGGTCATGTTCGTAAATCTAGATTTTTCTCGAATGTTGATATTTGAAATAATATTTTAGTGTATTTCCTATTCGACGTTTTGGATAGCCTTTATGCAGTAGAGAAAGTATTAATTTTTGAATGATCGGATGTATTCATTGAACCTGTAATTACACATGTGAATGCGAGACGCAGTAGATTAAATGCAGCATTCGCATCGCTTACACAGCCTGCAATTTGCTGGTTAGCGTACGAGCGATGAAGCGGCGCAAACAACGAAACATCGTGATGTTACTTGGTTCGCTAAGACGCCAGTAATCTTCACGGCGTGAATTTCCGAGGAAGCGCCCATTCATGACGTCATATGCGGCCGGCGACAGTTGCGAATGCACGCGTGACCCCTACATTTCCCGCGAACGCAGCCCGGAGGTCACGTGATGGCAGCCGTGAAACGGCCTTATCTCCCCTAACATCATGGCCAGGGCTCGTCGTAGCGGTTTATGTGGTGCAGTGCGATAGATGTGTGCGGAATTTTTTTGCTGCCTTCTTTCGCTTGAATATTGTGTCCGTTTCGAGCATGCATGCGTCAAGCACAATGCTTGAATATGGTGGCCCAACTGTAACGGGCGGTGCTAGTACCATGGCGTTTTATGTGGGGATGTGTTGGTGTGTCCTTGTGGCTTGCTGTGGCAACAGTTGTACTGCGGTGTGAATGAGCTTGAGAAGCAAAGGGCATTCACATGCGGGAACACCCACTACTGATCTTCACCGAAAAAGGAAACAGGATCACTTTGGCGGTAAGTGCGAAACGCAGGCACACTTTCTGCAGACGTGTTGAGCCCTCTGTGCGACTGCTTTCGTCTAGTGAACTTCAGCTACTGTCAAGTATGGTACTTGCGAGTGGGCAAAGACATTTTCCTACAACGACAATCCGAAAGCGACAGGTTCTATGAAAGAAAAAGAAAGACACGTTTTATATCAACTGCTGAACGTTTAATACGGCCTTGTCACGCCTGACTCGGATATCACGTAGGATAAGGTTTGATATAGTCGGCCATGAGTTCCCCAACTCATTTTGTGGAGGAGTGTACAGTTTGAAGCACACTTGTCAAGAGTGGTCTAGAGTGCGGCTCTGGAGGCTAGCGCCGTTTCCTGCTACTACAAGCTTCCGTTCATGCTTGGATTACAGCACAAGGAACCAGCATGCGGTATTACTACGTTTGGAATCAGCAACACCGCCTTCATAGAAGTTTCCATCGTCACTAGGGACAGAAACAGGGCAAGAAAATTGTGTGCGCAGAAGCATTGTTAGTATTTACGCAAATAGCCGGGAAGATAGCTGAATTCATTTTTCACTTGATATGTTCGTATTAGAAAGGCTTATTACAAAGTGTAGCGCACGGTGCTTGTGTGCATTGACATAAAAAAAATCAGCTGCATGAATTCAATATTTTATTCATACGAGCTTTTATATACTCCTGTTTATTCAGAAAACTTCATTCGCAGTAGCTAAGCGACCATACCACGTCATCGAGGACAACACTTTTCAAATCACGACTGTTTTCACATATTGTTCTGTATCAGTAGCGTAGCCAGAAATTTTTTTCGGGGGGGTTCAACCATACTTTATGTATGTTCGCGCGGGCGTTTGTATGTGTGCGTGCATATATACGCAAGCAAAACTGAAAAATTTCGGGGGGGGTTTGAACCCCCCAACCCCCCCCTTTGGCTACGCCACTGTTCTGTATGTTCTACCCACGGCGACCATTCCATGTCATCGACGACAACACTTTTCAAATCACGACTCTTTTCACATACTATTCTCTATTTTCTACCCACGCAGATGAGACAGTGACGCTGGTGAGCGTCAATTACACGGCAATAATAGACGCGCCGCTGATTAGGAAGGAGGAAGTCATCACTAAGAGGTTGCGAAAGTTTCGCAATTCAGCTGCATGGGGCCGAACGAACACAGCTGCTGTTGCCGCACCCGCTGTTCTTACAGAGTAGACTGCGTGTGACGACCGCGAAATTGCGGTGGAATGAGTTCGAGAGGAAAGCTTTCGTGGCATTCTTGGTAATAGAATTCGTCGAAAACGTACCCTTAACATTCGGCGATAGGAAATTACCGTGATAGCAAATTAACGCGCTCGGGAATGTATATCCGCATTCGCCCAAATGCATTGCCACACGTGGTCGAGGAAGGACGCAGGAAAATTGACCGAAGGTCAGGCCAATTATAGCGTGGGAAATGGTCCACGCCAATAGGAGACGAAAAGAAAGTACTTCAATCGACGTTCGCCGCTTGGTGCTGCGTTCATTATACGTTTCATTTAATCAATTTCAAATAAACAAATTAATGCAGTATGTTTTTCATAGAAAAAAGTGGCGGCGGCTCTGCTCTGCTAGGCCCGGTTGTTAAACAAACCTGGTTAGGTTTGTTTACCCTGGTAGCCGAAGCACAGTTTGCCAACCATACGATATGGCTCGTCGAACGTTTCGTACTGCAAGCACTCACTACCGTCTTTTCATCAATTTTCGTAGCCGTTGCCGAAGATAAATACGACGTCTCCATTGCCCTACTTAAAGCTCGTCGCAGTCGTCTTTCCGCATCCTTCTCCCGATGTTGAACTCGCCGTCCCGTTCTTCATTCGTTTTAGCCTGCCACTTTGCGCTTTAACTCATTAGCAAGGCGAGCGACATCAGAAGGATGTTCGGGCGCAGCTTCCCGGTTTCGCCGCTGGGACCCCGCAGATAACTTCGGTACACATGCACCAGCGTCCTCGCTACCTCCTTCCATTGTAGGACCATGGCACAACGGCTGAACAGTAGCGCGGGTCCGGCGTGGCAGTGGGGAGCAGCGAATCACGTGGACACGCGGGTGAGGCAGCAGTAGTCATCGGAGCAGCGGTCGGAGCAGCAGCGGCGGCGGAGCACGCCTAGTCACGTGGTATCCCCTTCTTCGCTTGATTGTCAAGCGGAGGCACAAGCCGCAACTCGCTTGACTAGGCCAGTAAAGGAATCGCTTGATAAAAATAATCAAACGCAATTGTCCTATTGGGAAAATGGGGTAAAACGAAGCTTCGCGTTTGCGTGCCTGACGTATTACTTCCTTTTTTTCCTTTAGCATTGCGCAATGCTCCCCTCCTAACTCTTTCTTTCCTGCATGCTGGAAATGGACTTTCATCCACATGTTTAGCAGCGCCACACGGAAGTTGCTAGTGGCCGCAATGACGGTCGTGCGTTCAGATCCAGGCGACGTACAATGAAATGTGACAATGCGAAATCGAAAGTGAGCTCGATAAAAGATCAGATTTTCATATCAGAAGTGTCTTATCGCCTACAAGTCCACAATCGAGAGAGCATCAATTATTGTAAAACAGCGCATACAAATGCGCACGTGAACGGCGCACCTTCGAAGACCGTATTTCTGAAGACTTGCCGGCACTTGAACATTTTTGAAACGGCGCAACCCCGACACGGACGAAGAGAATAGAAGCACGAACCACAGCGCTGACTTGCAAATGAATGTATATTAAAAGCATATGAAAGAAAAAAGACTACTACACCCCTCACACCCATGAGGCCTCATATGCTTTTAATAAACATTCAGTTGCGAGTCAGCGCTGTAGTTTGTGCTTCAATGCTCTTCGTCCGTGTCGTCGTTGGGCTGTTTAAAAAATGTTCAAGTACTGTCACCAACTAGCCTAGCTTTAACTTTCAATCCTTCTACTTGCCGGCACCATGTTTTTTGCGTACAACGCCGCCACCACTACCACAAAATTTGTAACTCAAAAGAAGCTTTGCTCAGGAAGTTGCAAGGGCACTTCGTCCGTTTGCCCAATCAGCTGTGTAACGTTGGCACATGTGTCTTGACCATTGTCTTGGGTTCTTTGGTTAGTTTTGTTTAAGTTGTGTCAGCTCTATCATTCATATCTCTGCAAAATGCCGACACGGTAGTAAAGTGGTTACGGTGCTCACCTGCTCGGCGGAAAGATGAGGTTCTGCTTCCGGCTACGGTGGTCCAATTTCGATGGAGTCGAAAGTTCAGAGGCCCGTGTACTTAATTCAGGTGCGCGCTAAAAAATCCCTACGTGGTCGAAATTTTCAAAGACTTCCACTACGGCGTCTTTCATAATCATATCGTGGTTTTGGAACGTAAAATCCCAATGGTTCTGGCCCGTAAAAACCCCGAATGTTATTGGTATATGTGACGCCATAAAATGGAGACGTGGTTTGGCTGATACGCCATACATTTA
>JALIZH010008732.1:0-70655 GCA_030522465.1 Rhipicephalus appendiculatus | reverse complement strand
ATATATAAGGCACAAAGAAAAAATTCCGATGCACCCGACCGGGGATTCGAACCAGCGACCCCTCGCTCCGCAGCGCGCCGCCTTAGACAACTATACCACGCGCCACGCTTGCGCTGGCATAATAACGGCAAGACCGTTTACCGCTGCGATACTCAGATCTCGGAGGCGTTTGAGCGTGTTTTCTATCGTGCAACGCTCCTACATTTTCATTTTCTCTCAATTTGAAAACTGCCTTTGAGACGCGCACGAAAAAGCGGCCCCTTTCTGTACTCACTCGTGACGTGGAAAGAAAAAAAAAGTGACAGTTTGACCGCAAGGGTGAAGCAATGAATGCGATAGCAACAAATTGTAATGTTATACGAAGTGAGGCTGGCAGCTAATGCCATCTTCGACTGGTTGCTCTAGAGCGCTCTCGCGAGCGGCATTGTGTTCGACTGGTTGAAAGAGAGCGCGCGCCTCACGTTCGGCTGGTTATTTCCGATCGCTCTCCTCTATCGTCGAGCGCTCTGAGCTGCTCCAAGCCCTATCGGCGGAGCAGCGCGAGCGCTTCCGGTCACCTGCTCGAAACGCCGCGGCAGCGGCGGCGTCATTGGCATCATTGGCGTCATTTGAAAGCATGGTGGAAGGTGCGCGTCGTTTGGTAACTGCGCAGTATGTTGTCGCGAGCCCGTTTGAGCGCTGTGCTTATTCCATCTCCTTTGCTCACTTACCCGGAGTCCAGCAGCGAAAGATCCGACAGTGATGACGACTTGAACCGTGTTTGCGAAGAGGAGTTCGACAGCTGTTCGACATCCCGAAACGAATTCCGAAGGCCTCGGTTACGTGGTGAACGTTGTCCGGATGTACTCCGACAAAGAGGTAGGACGTTTGTACCGAATAGTCGCATTGTTTAGTGAAGATGCTGTTTTCATCAGTTTCGCAGGAACTTTCGGCTGCCCAGAGTGTCGTGCTACGCCTTGATCGAGCGTTTCTCGAAGTCAAGTTTCTACCCCTCCAACCAAAGACATGGTGGCTCACCAGCCAAAACTGCTGAGGAGCACATTCTTTCATTTCTCTGGTAAGTAAAGTGTAATGCCTTAGCAGCCGTAAGCGGCTATAATTGGTAGCTAACTCTCTATTCAAAGCGTTAGCTGAAGTGCGCAGCGAAACGCAAAATTGAGAACCATTTTCGCGATCACTTCTCTGCTTAATCTTAATACGGTAGCATACACAAAATGTACGTGCGCGTATTCAGTGCTGTTGCTTTTCGAAAGAACGAACGAAACATGATGTCAAAAGAAGTTTAAGGAACCCATTTTTCGCCACTACAGGCTCCTAGTTTTCCCCTAAGCGGGTGGCAGAAGTAATCATACTAAAAAAAAAGTTTTTACCATCCGGCAGTGAATCTCAGGCCTATAAATTGGAGTATTTCGCCTTTGTCGCATATTAAATATGTTTTTGCATTATGGCCATGCGACAGAATTCTTGATGGCGTGCGTGCATATATTCTTGCACACGCCTAGATTTTTTTGAATTGGCCCTTTAACCGTTGTTCGAAATTCCCTGCTATACACCATTTTATGTGCTTGCGAGGACCAAAGTGTAAAAAAATTACCTTGCCAACGTTGTCGGCTGAAGGTTTGTTTAAAGTGGGCCAGTGTTTTCGAGTATTATTGACATTTTCTAAATGGTGCCCTTAGAACTAATTCTGTGTATTGAGGGGAAGTTAACAAATTGTAGAAGCAGCAATTCGATATTTTTATGCATGTAAGTGCATTTTAATGTATAGCAAGACCATCGCCAGATTTTTTTTTTGGGGGGGGGGGTGTCATGCGCACTTTACATATGTTTATAGGTGCGTTTGTACGATAGCGTGTATGTATTGAAAAGGTAAAATTGTGAAATGTTTTGGGGGGGAGGGAGTGAACTTGAACCCCCCCATCGCCCTGGCTACACCAGTGATGTGTAGGTAAGTGCAGAGTTTGAGGAAACAAATGAGATAATGTGCGAAGCATTTGCAAGAGTAGGATGATTGTTCCGAGTACTTTGTCACGCAGTAAAGTTTGCTACTTATGACCTAAGTACTTGTCTTTCATTTATATTAGGTATGCTGCAAACAACTCTTCCATGAGAGAAGTGGCCGTGCTTTTTGACATGGCCGAGTCGACACAGCTGCTCATCATTGACAGGGTTCTCGACTTCATTGCAGCGTAGCACCAGATGTAATCTATTTTCCAAAAAACAAAGAAATTGTTGCAAATGAATTTAAAAAGGTAAGCTTTATGGTGCATGCAACGTAAACTCGGGGCGTGGTAGAAATAGATGACAGAGTTCAGATACTTACTGACCACCCAGGCTTTGTGCTGGAGTGTGGTTCCTGGGGTGTGATCGAATTGTGGGAGCGGTGGAGAGTAAGATATACTTACACACATAGATACGTATAGGTATACTGGAAAATAATTTGTCTATGTGCAATTATGGGCATTTCAGGAATAATTTGTGTGTTTGGGAGGGAGAGGGGGAGTGTGCAGATACCTGCCAACCTCAATCAACATTTTTTAGCAGCAGGTACGAAAAATGTACAACAGTGTTTAATGCACTTTAGAAAATGTAAACTGTTCAATAAGTCATACAGGCGTGAATATTGCTTCTGCGCTTCTATCATGTACAAGTTTGCTTTTAGCTTGCACATTTGGAACTAATGTTGTAGCTTATGACAGAGTTTTTACTACCTAGAAAGCAGAAGTGTCTTTCTGTAGCTGCCATAGGTTGGTAAACTCACTCATTTTCAGGTTGGGCTGCGACTTCGGAGTCTGAGCGAGTCAGGCTGAGTAATATTTTGCCAAGTTTGAGTCCGAGTGAGAAAAATTTTACCATGTCTGGGCGAGCCCTAAGTGCAAGATATAATTCTTTAGCGAGTCGCGAGTCAGCTCCACTTTTTTTGCTGACCTACAACAGCTGCTGACGCTTTCATGTTGCTTTTCCAATTCATTGTTTTAACTTTTATTGTATGTGAACAATGCATGTAATGCTCAGCATGCATAACGAAGCTGATGTGGGCTGTTACATTTTCATTTTACTTTTCCTCAGGTTGCTGGGTTTCCCAACGTGCTTGGTTGTATTGATGGGACATACATTCCAATCAGATGCCCGAACAAAAAAATCAGATCGACACACACTAACAGACACCACCAAGTCGCACTCACCATGCAAGGCATATGCGACAACAATGGGAGATTTGAGGATGTTTTTACTGGAACACCTAGCAAGATTCATGACTAGAGTCCTTCGGCTGTCGACAGTGAATGAGGACCTGCCAACCATTTGCAACATTAACCAGTATCAGCTTGGAGACGCAGCATACTCTATCAGGGAACACCTCCTCACTCCATACAAGGATTATGGAGCCATGACAGACACTCAAACGTTTTACAACAAGTGTCACTGTTCAACTCGTGTCATCATAGAGAACGCATTTGGGCGCCTGAAACAAAGGTTCCGGCAACTGCGCTACATTGAATTTCAAACAGTGGACAAAATAACCCAATTCATCATAGCTTGCTGCGCTCTGCACAATATTTGTATAGATGATGGGGATATCAACGTGGATGACATTTTGACTGATGATGACCTGCAGGAAAGACAACAAGACATTGCTCAGCATCTCCTTTTTGAAGAGGAAGAGCTCAACGAAGCAAGCCAATTGGTACCGACACAGCGAGAAGCAGCTCTGCGACGCGTTGGCGAACTGAAGCGGGACAACATAGCACACCATCTATAAGTGTGTTCACGCTGACATAATTGCCCAGATATGTGCATTTAGACACAAGACTGCCATTTAAACATTTTTTTTATTGACAAAAGCCCTTGTCGTAAATAAAATGTTTTTTACAATGACGTCACTTGTGTAACAAAACGTGCAGCTTGCACACTTAAATTAACATAACTTGCATATCTATGCACTCTGTTTCGACGGTTTTACTCATTCACTGTTCCTTCCCCCAACTCCTTAATTGCCTTGACGTAGTCAGCATGTGCTTGCAGAATATCCCGATGACGCTGTGCCCGTGCCTCCTCGCGCCTCCTTTCTCTTTCTTCTTTACGAGCCTCGCGTTCTTCATTAATTTTGTACATCTCATCAAAAAATATCTTCATGTGTTTCATTCGGTCCATGCTTTGTCGGCGATTTCTTGGGCGTTCAGGTCTTCCTGTGGCTCGGGTTGCATTGGAACTCATCCGGACGTCCTGATCTGTAGATTCGACGTTAAATTCTCGGCTTTGTTTACTGGGGTTTGAGTTATCTGCAGCGGCATGCACACGTTTGTATGTGACTTTTCCGACTCCTCGGAGAACCTCCGGTTCCAGGCTGTCGTCTATTGCTCGAATTGCCGCGAACTCTTCCTCGTATGAAACATTGCACCGCGACTGGCCGGATGTGCGGTTGTTGGAATCCTCATTGCGTTTTCGCCGTGAGATGGTCTTGAAACGCGTCTCGCACTGGGACACCAGTTCTTACAGTATTAAGCAATGCGAAAATGTCTCTCGAAATTTGTTCAAACATCTCCCTCTTGCATTTAAATTCTTCATTGGCCCTACTGATGGTGTGTACTTTGCATAATAATCTAGGAGCAGCTTTGTCTCTCCGTCACTCCAGGGAGCTGGAAACAGGAACAAACAATGTTTAAATTAAACGACAGGCATTTACCATTAATAATCATTACACAAAGGCAAAGTTTGTAATGTAAACTGAATACTAGGTGCAAATTACAGCTACAATATTAAGCTAGGTACACCAGCACACTGCCTTTTAACAACAAAAAAGCTCGATTGCTTCACAGGAATGGAGTGTTGTGCATAGACCTTTAATTTTTGACAACCTTTACATTATTCACTAGGCGGATTCAAAGCGTGTGCAATTTCTCACGATCCTCGCAATGACATGATATCACATGGACATCACAGAGATAGTATGTGTGTTCTATTTCACTGTTTGCATAGTGTTCCTTGAACAAGTACCGTATTTACACGAATATAGGTCGACCCATTTTTTCAAATTTGACAATCCAATATTGGGGGGGTCGACTGAGAATCGAAACCAAAACCTAGAGCATTTTTTTTTGCCGAGCGATTTTTTGGGGGGGGGGGGTCGACCTACATTGGAAGTCGACTTACATTCGTGTAATTACGGTACCTCGATCTTTTGTTGTGTACAACCATTTTTAACGCCGAGATCACACTATACATTCGATATGTTATGAGCACAATTTCAAAAATTTGTGCGTGACAAGCAAGATATGTCTAGGCGGAGCCTGTTCATTTAGGAATTAATTCTCTTGTAAATAAACAGTGAACTAATTCTATGCAGCGGCTGTTCAAACAAATTATGCCATGAGGAGAAACACGTATAAAAATACCATGCTGGCTTTTTCCAGCAATCCTTTGATTTCAGTGTATTACACATTTTCCAAGACTATGCTCATGGTCCATCTTGGCATTCCAAGAGTCAAATCCTGGTTAGTCTATTTGTATTATCACCGTTTTCATCGCTGCTTTTGAGAAGTAGCCATGTGTGGCTTATTTTTTAGACAAACTAAGTGTATTCATGGTTTTCTTCACGTTAAAGAGGAATAAGTGGAGTCAAACTGGGCAGTCATTGTGTACATGAGGTGGTTACTAAAGGCAAATATTTTAGCGATTGAAGGATATCGGGTGTTATAGCATTAGAAAATGTGCAGTTGCATGATAAAATAATTGCTGGAGTTTTACGTGCCAAAACCATGCTATGATTACAGGACAGAACTATAGTTGAGGGCTCTGGAAACTGACTACACAGGGTTCTTAAATGCAAACCTAAATCTAAGTACGCGGGCCTCTAGTATTTTATGACTAAAACTAGTCACACATTATGGGCAACCGTGAAAGACCTTCTTGCAATATACATAAATTAGCCTGGCAATGATTACTGCCACATTTGATCACTCAATCATTTGATGCTTATCATGACAGCACAGCTGTCAGTGTTATAATGACTTCATTAGTTAGCTGCAGTAGGCCACTTTGATGCCATCAGTGCTGCTGCTGCTTTCATAAAAAGCTTTCATGCAAAGTGTGCTTTTGTCTGTATACAGTGCATCTGGATTGGAGTGCAACAACAGTACAATGTTTCATCTTGTGGGCAGCATTGCCAAGGTGTTGTAACGTTAAGAAAATTACTGCAACAGGCTAGCTCCTTTCCGAAATTTCTAGCTGGACACGTACAGAGGGAAGTGACCTTCCTGCATGCTTATTGAGTGACACAATCAATCAATCAATCAAGGTCACGAGATTGACTTTCAGTGGCTACCTGGTCACTGCGGGATCAGTGGCAATGTTTCTGCAGACAACGCAGCTCGCACATCGCATGAACAAGAGACTACCGTTCCAATTCCTCTGTCTAGGACAGACGCTGCTAAGCAGCTTCGTCGCCTGGCTCGTAGTCTATGCTTGGAGGAGTGGAACACGCCAAGCATAAGACACACTCGACTACACCAAATCAACCCAACGCTGGAACTCCGACCTCCAGCCGGACTTCGTCGGCGTGAAGCCTCACTTCTTTGTCGGCTTTGGTTGGGGGTGGCCTATACGAAAGCATACACGACATTAATTGGAGTGACCGACAGTTCGACATGCGAGGTCTGCGGCACCGAGGAAGACATTGATCATCTGTTATGCCGCTGCCCCCGATTTGCCTCTGAAAGACGAACGCTTTCTGATGTGATGCGACGACTGGACGATCGGCCGCTCTCCGTGCAGATGCTGCTGGAGTACCGTCCCCATCGCTCGTCGGCCAACAAGGCAGTTAAAGCGCTATTGGGTTTCTTAAGGACCACGGGCCTTTGTGAACGTCTGTGACTATTGCGCAGTGCCAACGCCACAGAAGTGTCTGCGTATTTGTTGATCATTTCCTTTTTTTTCTTGTCGTGCTTTCTCTCTGTCTCTCTCATCTTTCTACTCCCCTTTCCCTTTCCCCCAGTGTAGGGTAGCCAACCGGACAGCTGTCTGGTTAACCTCCCTGCCTTCTCCCTTTTGTATTCCTTCTTTCCTTCCTTCCTTCCTTCCTTCCTTCTTTCCAATCAATAAACTTGAACAGGTAGGTTTTCATGCAGCTACTCGAAAAATATTATGAAATTACAAACAGTTAATGTTGTCTCAAGCTCAAAACGTTTATATACCATTTGCTGAAGAGGAACCGCCATGACCACCAGACTGCACAAGAGAACCACCAGACTGTACAAGTTGCTTCAATGACGTATCTTCTGACTGGTCAGTAGTTGCTACAATGCCTATAGAACAAAATAAAAACAGAACACTTTAAAATATGCATACAACTTATGGAATGGCTATTCTGTGAGCAAGTTGATTACACTTGGCAGATCGAACAATTACCATTGAACACGCACAGTAATGTCAATTTATAGAACACAAAGCCTGCCTAGTTGATAGTCGAAGACAAGGAAGTTAGCAGGATGTGTCCTGCTTGCCATCATCTTCATGCTACCCTACTAATAAGGAACGTCACATTACCACATCTAACAAACACTGCTTTTGGTAACATTTCAATTTGCAACTGTACTTGATAGCATAAAATAGCCTTCGTTTGTCCTATGGAGACAGTACTCAAGGGTGAAAAACGTGATAAGAACTTTTTAGCAGACTATTTTAGCAAGTTATGGAAATGCAGAACGGTATTGCCGCACCGCTCATCCTTTCTCGGACAATGTACAGACGCGTTCACTGTTGAAGGAAACACTCGAATGAGCACCTTTCTTATTGCTGGCCCCCCTAACTGAAAGTGGATGGGGAAACATTGAACGTGTGCTTTACTAGTTTGTCGGACAGAGTCTGAGCTGTCAACCACCAGTAGCCTTATGCAAATCTAAGCCCTTGTTTTTATGCAAGAAAATGAAATCTAGACATACTCTGCGTGCAAGTGTTCCCTTTAACAGTGGCCGCGCTGCGCCTGTACTTTTGCCGTTCCCAGTGACAGTGCGTCCCCAGGAGGACAGGTTCCTCGTTAACAACGCTTAGGCTGAGAGGCAACAATGAGGCGAAAACACCAAATAGTAATTCTTGAGAAGCATTTGTGATGTTGGGGTGCCTTCAATGAATTGGGAGGGGCAAAAGTATCATGAGTGAGAAAGGAGGAGCAGTACGGTTTGGTGCTTTCGCACCATTTCTGTAACTTGCTAAACAATCTAGTAAATCATTCTACGTATGATAATGCTAGTTACTACACGAAATTCTTTAAAGCTGTCGATTTCGCACATCCTAGTAAGAGTTGTGGCTAAAAGTCCACAGAGAACCAGTCTCTACAGAAACACCATCGCATTATGTTAATGTCGAAGTATCGATATAGGCCAGGCACGTAGCCAGGATTTTTTTTCGGGGGGGGGGGGCCCAAGGCCTAATTGTTCGAAAGAAAGTATTTTCATGGCAAATAGAAAGAAAGTTGCCAGGGAATATAGAAGGTGCTAAATTATTAGAAGAAAATTAGAATAAAGTGGAACTGACGGCACAAGAGGCGAGTTATTCAGCGATGGAAAGCAAATTGTGACACTGCAGTAAAGCTGGTGCGTGTGCACTAGAAAGAATGCTTTCCTGCCAAATAATCTTGACCAAGAAGGGCCATACAGTCAGTAACGGGAAAACGAGTGACAAAAAGAAAGAAAAGGGGGGGGGGGGGGGGGAATGCAAGGGAATCGGGCGTCCACTTACGCATGTGCGACAACAAAAATATCGGACGCTTTCTCTGCCGAACTTCTCACACTCTGTCTTAACAACAGGCCTGCGAGAAGAATGTGAGCCATTTTATGGCAGGAATTCTTAAACAATGAACAGACACATTTGGGAAAACAATTTTATTGGACAACAAAGACTAAAACACGGATGCTTCCATGACACAAAAGATGCAGAACGCTAACATTCATTTTAGCAAGCAATTTTAAAGAATGGCATTGCGAATGGTTTTACCATATAGTGAAGGTCAATACAAAAGAGAAAAAAAACGAACATGTAGCCTGGCCGAAGAAAGCGGTTCACGCTACAATTTTCATGCGTCGCGGTTTCTCCATAAACACAGCGATAACTTCGTCGACACTGACTTGTATCCGGTGAATGGACATTAGGGCCAGACCATTAAGCCGCTCTTCAGCCGTCCGGTTCCTCAAATACGTTTTCACTCTTTTCAGTGTCGAGAAGCTGCGTTCTGCAGCAGCTGTACTCACTGGGAGCATTGCCAATATCTTGAGGAGTGTGTGAATGTTCGGGAAGAGGGCTTTGTCGCATTCAGCTAAAGCGTCCGTCGCAAAGCGGGGAAATTCGTCCTCTTGCATGGCTTGCCATTTAGTTTTCCAGATTTCCCATTCACCTTTTAGTGTAAGGATATGAGTTGTTGTCATATCTCTCAGGTAAAAATCGAAGGCCGGCTGCACAGATTCAAATTTGCCTTTGGAGGCGTGCTTTGGCAACACAAATTGCAAACTTTGCTGTGTTTTGCGATGGTTTGCAAAGCGCCGTTTGAGGGAAGCTTTCAGGTCATCTATGTACGGAATGAACAAGGCTCGCCTGTAGTACTCTTCCGCAGAACTACAATCGTAGTTTGCCCGGTATTTCTGTGTTCCTACCACCCGTGGAATCTCGCACTTCACTCCGAACTCCGCCGCTCTATCTTGACATAGAGAAAATATTTTGTGGAATTCTGCCTCCGCGTTAGTTCCCATCTCTTCCAGCTTAGTCAGCACCAAGTCAACCTGCTCCAAGGCGACGCTCATGTCAATAGATGGGCTCTGCAGATACACAGACAAGTGGTGTGTGAGGCCCAGAATGTCTCACTAACAGCGAGGCATATTAGAAAGTTGGGCGAACAGATTCGCTGATGGAGGCAATGAGCGGTGGACGCTGTTGCTTTGTCACGGAAGGTGTCCATGAACTCTTCAAGTGAGCGAACTATCTCGGAAAGCGCTTCTCCAAACAATGCAACTGAATCATGACGTTCCACCCACCTTGTTTCACAATATCGGCGCAGCCGGCCGAATGACTTTGTAGACGCTTCTAGATGTTTTTTCAGGACTGCTGTCCTTTTGGGTGACAGCCGAAAGAAAGTGCACACTTCACTAATTGTGCCAAAGGCCCGTGAATGTCTTGGACAGCTGAGGCGTCACTCAAACAAAGGTTCAGAGAGTGCGACGAGCAATGCGTGTACAAAGCCATTGGGAAGTCTTTCCGGATGAGCGCCTGCACGCCGTTGAATGCCCCACTCATCGCCGCTGCTCCATCGTATCCTTGGCCTCTAATCATGTTCAAGTGCAGGCCAAGATTCAGCAGCTCCCTTTTCAGTGTGTCAGCTAGGCTAGACGCACTGACGTCGTCAACAGCTACGAAGCAGAGGAAATCTTCCCGAATGCTCGAAGTAGTGGTATCGACGTAGCGTACGCACAACGAGAATTGCTCGGTTTGGGACACATCCGTTGTTTCATCTGCCAGCACGGAAAAATAGCCAGCCTCGTTTACCTGTTTGACAATTTTATCTTGTATAAGCTTGCCAATTATCGAAATCATTTCATTTTGAATGTGCGGGCTGGAGTAAAGAGCATTGCTGCCTGCTGTGCGCATGTGATTGGCCAAAATGGTGTCTCCTCCATTGGCTCTATAACGCAGGAGCGCCCTGAAGTTGCCGTCATTCTGTAAGGGTTCCTCGAGAGAAAGACGCCCCGAATCCTTATCACCTCTCAGCGCGAGGTCTTGACGGCCGCACAGTAGAATTGTCTCGACAATCGAGCGCAACTTTGCCTTGTTGTCTTCGAGCTCGCCCTTTGCTTGCTGATTAAGCTGTACGTGGACACTGCTTGATTTTCCTCTGGCGACTCTGAGAAAACATTCCGCGTCAACCGTTGCTGTCTTGTGGTATTAAGTTCGTGCATGATTCTCGAATGTCTCAATGGCATCCTTCCACTTCGTAAACGGAACTGTTACGAGGTTCCTACATGACTGGTGAGAGCCTTTACCCGCTCCACTCTTACGACAGAAAAGTACGCAGGTTTTGCAAAAAGCTCCCTTCCGCACGTGAGAAAATGCAAGCCACTCATATCGCTGCAGCCAGTGAGACTGAAACGTGCGCCTTTTACCGTTCTTGGCTACCGAGACTTCAAACTTGTAGCTCGGTGGCGGCATCCATACGTTAGAGAATACACGTTCTGTGATATCATCGCCTATATCAGAGTTACTGACAAACATTCCGATATCATTATGACAAAGAGGGCTGGCGGTTTCCAAACCGTCTGCGCAGTCATGCGTTCTCTCGGCATTCAAGTCTTCAGGTGCTGTGACGGTTTCGGAGGTAGAGCCGCCTTCAGTTGATACAAGGCTTCCTTCCTAGATGCACGATATAAATAAAAAAACATAAGTTTTCTAACAATAGTTTTTTACATCATGTTCTGCTATTACAAGCACCCTAAATAAAAAGACTCCGAGTATCCGTACATTCAATACATTTCAGTTTTCGAGCCATATGTGCCTGTCTTAGTGCCCGTCGATCTAGACTAGATACAATCAAATCTCGTTGATTCAAACACACTCATATAGAACTGACATTGTGGTCTTATGAAAGTCATCTGTATTTTAATGGGCGAAAACACATTCTTATGACTGTCATGGCCGAGAACCCTTTTCATTCCCTAGCTGTTCGCAACTGGAACTGAAACCACCAACTTACTCCAATCTAATCCGCAGCTTTTCTTCTATTTATGAGTCCAAAAATCGCCCGCGCTTTGGAACCGAATATTGAACCACAACCACGTTCGCGGGTTTTTAACAACCTCTCATGACCATCCGAGGGCTCAAATGGAGTGTTATCGTCATTACAAAAGGGCGACGGAGCAGATTATTTTTGCGAGTCCGCGTACATTCGTGTAGTATTGCAGTGAAGTGTACATGGTGATTTGCCGCTTTCATTGTGAAAAGTGACGCGTAAGAAAAAGTATATGGCATGCTGAATACAGCTGCGTTGCGTGTTTTTGCTCGTCTGAGGCCTTGGTGAGCGAGCAGCGCAAAGGCAAATATCTGTGCCTCCAACACAAACATGCGGACATTTGTCATCTTTGTAGACCGAACAGTCAAGGCGAAAGACCTTGAATTAACACGTGAACTGTGTTATACAATAAAATTAACTGCCAGAAGAAAAATTGTTCATTCAAAGACTTTAACTGTACATGTCTATCTCCATCTTTGTCTTCTTTTTTTTAATCGTCAACATAGGAGCACGGCACAGTATTATTTAAAGTCTGTTACAAACACCTTCAACTTCAAGTGCATTTTTATACTGAAACAGTGAAAATTTGGTTTACGTAAGACTCGAGTAAATTCGGCCGTCTGCGCTGTAAAATAATGCGTGTTTTACGGTTGGCGTAACCGGGCCACTGTTTGTGGTCATTGAGTCATCATTCCCAATGGCCCGGTTAGCAAGTGGCACGGTTGTAAGTGATAAGAAAACGAAAAGGCGTCATGCAGTCATACCCATAGCAAGTGTACAAGATATTTAAAGCTATGACTGCAGTTAAGCAGGGCTGCGTCACGCTGCGCGCGACTTCCCGCGCTTCGCTTTAAAAAGACATTGGTTCCGTATGATCAGAAAAGAGGAAACCGGGCGGGCCAATTGCCTGCAAATTTCGCAAGGCTGGATCCGCCGGCAACCTACAACATCCTAATCCTAATGACTGCAGTCGAGCTAATGGGGAAATTGCACTCCTGGACCATATGTATAGAACCACATTCATCGTGTTTAAAGAGTCATCTCAGAACGAGAAATTTATGGCGAAAACAGTATCATAGTATTGCTCAAAGCTCACAAGCGGGGAATTATTAAGTCCCCTCTTCAAAGCGATGTAACAAGCAAAGACAATAAGAAACACGGGACTCACCTTTGGAACTTTAGCGAAGAAGCTTGTCAATTTCATCGTTGACCCTTCCTGGCCGTTGAAGTTGAAACCTGGCTGGCACCATTCTTCTCCATAGCTGAGTGCTGTTGTGACACAGCACCCCTCGACACAAACTTGCTTGGCCTGACGGAGCGCCGAACGTTGGGGCTGTTGCGATCGGCGAGTCACCCTCTGCCGTGGGCGCCGGGACGGAAGAAAGGCAGCCGCCTCATTTTGCGGCAATAAGGAGGAGCGCGAAGGCGCCCGGCTGTTTCTCAGGCATCAGGAGGTGCATGGTTGCAATTACTCGGGACAACACCATTGTCGCTGGTGCGGGCGCGGAAATGCGACACATGGCGCCTTTGTGCCCCAGGAAAAGCCGCGACGCCGAGTTTCCGCCGAAGACGGAAGAGGGACTTTGGGCCACCACGCTGAGTGTCGCCGGCCGATAGGCCGCCGACGCTCTAATCAACACCAGCTGTCCAAGCACATGCCATTGGAGTTGCCAGGCCTGCGGCCGCCATTCGACAGCATGGGTGGTCGGCCCGAGCAGCGAGACGAGGGACTCACCACACCCCGCATGCTTCCATCGCTCTTTCTCATGAGGCCTTGCGGTACTAAAGTTGCTTTATCCAAGCTCTCCGCGTATACAGTGCTTTGGGCTGTCTCCCTCGGTGGACGGTCTTTGGCAATATGTAGAAAGATAGTAGAAAGCATGTGGTCGTAGGCTTGTGAGTCACTCGGATGTCTTCTTTCCTGTACGGGCAATGGTTTCGCTTACGCCTCAGACATAGAGTGAGTGGTGTTTCTGTTGTGGTGTTGATTCACGGGCCGGACGCTAAATTTCTCGGTGAGCGTTGCCGTGCTTTCAGAATAAAGAATCTTTGGTAGCTGTTCTTGGTGAGTTTCTTGACTAGCGTTTGCTTTCAATTTGTTTAAATGCGCACGCCGCTACTTGTACTAGTGCCTCAATACTCTGGCGTTAATGGCCGACTGGACGAATTTCGGGGGGGGCCCGGGCCCCCCCTGGGCCCCCCCTTGCCTACGTGCCTGACTGCAGTTAAGCAGGGCTGCGTCACGCTGCGCGCGACTTCCCGCGCTTCGCTTTAAAAAGACATTGGTTCCGTATGATCAGAAAAGAGGAAACCGGGCGGGCCAATTGCCTGCAAATTTCGCAAGGCTGGATCCGCCGGCAACCTACAACATCCTAATCCTAATGACTGCAGTCGAGCTAATGGGGAAATTGCACTCCTGGACCATATGTATAGAACCACATTCATCGTGTTTAAAGAGTCATCTCAGAACGAGAAATTTATGGCGAAAACAGTATCATAGTATTGCTCAAAGCTCACAAGCGGGGAATTATTAAGTCCCCTCTTCAAAGCGATGTAACAAGCAAAGACAATAAGAAACACGGGACTCACCTTTGGAACTTTAGCGAAGAAGCTTGTCAATTTCATCGTTGACCCTTCCTGGCCGTTGAAGTTGAAACCTGGCTGGCACCATTCTTCTCCATAGCTGAGTGCTGTTGTGACACAGCACCCCTCGACACAAACTTGCTTGGCCTGACGGAGCGCCGAACGTTGGGGCTGTTGCGATCGGCGAGTCACCCTCTGCCGTGGGAGCCGGGACGGAAGAAAGGCAGCCGCCTCATTTTGCGGCAATAAGGAGGAGCGCGAAGGCGCCCGGCTGTTTCTCAGGCATCAGGAGGTGCATGGTTGCAATTACTCGGGACAACACCATTGTCGCTGGTGCGGGCGCGGAAATGCGACACATGGCGCCTTTGTGCCCCAGGAAAAGCCGCGACGCCGAGTTTCCGCCGAAGACGGAAGAGGGACTTTGGGCCACCACGCTGAGTGTCGCCGGCCGATAGGCCGCCGACGCTCTAATCAACACCAGCTGTCCAAGCACATGCCATTGGAGTTGCCAGGCCTGCGGCCGCCATTCGACAGCATGGGTGGTCGGCCCGAGCAGCGAGACGAGGGACTCACCACACCCCGCATGCTTCCATCGCTCTTTCTCATGAGGCCTTGCGGTACTAAAGTTGCTTTATCCAAGCTCTCCGCGTATACAGTGCTTTGGGCTGTCTCCCTCGGTGGACGGTCTTTGGCAATATGTAGAAAGATAGTAGAAAGCATGTGGTCGTAGGCTTGTGAGTCACTCGGATGTCTTCTTTCCTGTACGGGCAATGGTTTCGCTTACGCCTCAGACATAGAGTGAGTGGTGTTTCTGTTGTGGTGTTGATTCACGGGCCGGACGCTAAATTTCTCGGTGAGCGTTGCCGTGCTTTCAGAATAAAGAATCTTTGGTAGCTGTTCTTGGTGAGTTTCTTGACTAGCGTTTGCTTTCAATTTGTTTAAATGCGCACGCCGCTACTTGTACTAGTGCCTCAATACTCTGGCGTTAATGGCCGACTGGACGAATTTCGGGGGGGGCCCGGGCCCCCCTGGGCCCCCCTTGCCTACGTGCCTGATATAGGCAGCGTGATTTCAAACTCTTGGGGAGTAGAGGAAGCTAAGAACATAACGGAGAAGCAGCTAACGCGAACTGGACCGTGAAGCTACTAGCGCAGTGTGAATGCAAATGAAATTCTGGAGAATTACACGGAGTACCAACGTATTCAGCTTACAAGAGGAATACCCCTTTCGTCACGTTAACTATTTCCTGTACGCAAAGCTTGCCGACACACTGCAGTTGAAGAGGTAATATTGTAGCAGACGGTGTTGCCTTGTTCTGTGTTACATTTTGAGCTTAAGGTAGCTAGAAAATAAAAGCAGCTTCAGTGTTATAGGTTACAGAAGAAAACGAAAGTGGACATCCCTAAAATTTACATTGTTTATGGATGGATCCCAACCATTCATTTTTCACGAGGGTCAAATTGTTTGAACAGTGCAGGATTCAACATATGTTGGCATGATAGGGACAAAGAGTATGCATTCAAAATTGCAAATGCATGCCTGCAGTAGCATAAGTGTAGCAGACAAGTGCTATAATAAAAAGTATACTGAACACAAACCCAATATGCTGACATTAATACTTATAAAAGTGAAAATGTATGCAGTGCGTTTCCCCTCAAAAATAAATTTGTCAAAAGGACGGCTAGTTTAACTGCTCCCCAAGCTTTCCACACGCGCGGAGAATGCTTCGCGGAATATACCGGGTGTCCCACTTATCACGCAGCATGATTTAAAAAAAGCGGGACGGCGTTACGCGAAGCAGGCCTTGTGCATATTATTCCCAGTAAACTGTAGTAGCCTCTACTACTTTTTTCGTTAATGTTAATTAATTAATTATTCATAACTAAATTCGTAACTCCAAAAATACTCACCTAATTATCAAAGTGTCAATGAGGCAATTGTGGGCATGTTGAAATGACGCCTATCTGTGCTACTTTCAGCAACGTACTAATTGCGTGCTAATTTTTTCCTTTCGGATTCGATTGTTGCTTCATGCATGGCCTCCGAGATTGTGCGCCGGCGCGCGATTGTGCGCCGGCGCGCTTAATGTGCATAAAACATATGAGGGGAGAACAAGGACGTGCGCTCACCAGGCCAGTCGGGAGAAAGGCGAAATGTGTCCGGGAGTGATGATGCAGGGCAGCTTAGCTGTTGAAGCCGTAGTGTCAGGAACCCAGGCAGTTCGGTCGAAATCAGCTCGGCCTTCCTTCTGGCTTCGCTCGCTCGCTCTGGACTTTGCGGCCCATGGAGTTTGAAGGTGGTACCCGGCTGTATAGATTGCAGCGCCAGGTTGCGGGTCACCTTGATTAGCGTTGGCCGCATCGCCAGGAGAGCGTCATGTAGATGCAGAACAGGGGGCTACTCAAATTAGCACGTCGAAATGCAGGTCGACAAGGGTGCAATCTTCGTCGACCAGCGGTGTCGCTGGGCTGTTCATCGATGCCGCAGCAGATGGGGCGTCCGCTGGCGGAGACAGGTGTTAAACGGTCGGCGGCGATGACGTTGAGGCCGCCGGGAAGGCTGCCGTTGCTCCGGCCACCAGTGACAGCAGCCAGCCGGCGAATTCCGGCTCCGTCCGAAGGCGGTGGATCATCTCGTCGGCCGCTGTGGTGGTGCTGCCCGCTCCGTCATTCTCCTGTGCCTTCGCCCACTTCCGATGCAGGAGCGAACGCCCATGTACATCGTGAATCAGCAGTCCGCCGCACTCACAGTAGATGGACCGGGGGTTCGGTGGGAGGCAGGCTCCCCTTGCTTGGGCGGTCGATGTCTGTGATCGTTCGTCCCCGGAATGGCGCGAACAGCCGGCTCTCGTCCTTCGCGCGATGTGCTCGCTCCTGTTTCTTCCCCGGCACCGCCGAGAAGTACGAAGTGGGCGGCTCCGTGAAGGCCTGGAACGTCCAGGTAGCGACCGAGCGCGTTTGGCAATTCGCGCCCGGTGCTGGGGATGGACCCGGGACGACAGGTTCGGATGGGCCCGGGGCGTACGGATGGCGTGGTACTGCCTCCGCACCGGCTTGGTAGCTGGCATTGGGCATCTCGAGGGCAGCGTGAGTCGGGCGGGCGTCGCGTGGCCGCTTGTGTCGTGTGCCGGGGCTCCGGCGCGTACCAGGCCCGCGCTTCTTCATTATCTCGGCTTGGGGAGCACTCTGCGCAGACATGGCGTTAGCTGATGTTCGTTGCCGTGCCGATGCAGGAAGCGACCAAGAACGAAATGGATGCAGGGTCTTGCTCTCCTGGTCTTGGCCGCTTTTCCCGCTGTTTGTTCTCTCTCTTTCTGTCTTTCTTCTAAAGCGTTTGGAGTCGAAATTCCCCCAGCCAGCTCAACCCCCTTTCGCGCAGTGGAATACAATGATCGCACTGCGAGTGCTGTCGGCAGTTCGGTCGCTGGGTCCGCAACTCTGCGTCGGGCTGTGCGGGGCTTCCGCGAATTCTTCTCCGCCGCGGCCATTCGGGACCGGAAGCTGTTTTGCTGTTTTTCTTTCGCCTTGACTCGGGCTGCTGCTGTCGGCTTTGGTGTCGCCGCTGCCCGCTGTAACATGCCTGCGTTGACGCTTTGCCGAAGTGCCGGGCCTTGGGGCAGTTTCCCGCGAAAACGGTCGTTTCGGCTTCGCTGTTGCCGTACGGCTGCCGATGGGTGATAGGCGACTCGAATAGGTTAGCCCCTCTCTTATCCTCCGAAAGAGCAAGCTCGTGCTCGCTCTCGAAGGTTGCATGCTAGATATCAGGGGAGCGTTCCGTCCGATATCACGCATAATAAAGCCCCTACGAATCGGACAAACTTAGTTCTGCCGAGATCGCAAGTTGTAACGTCGCACTGAGCTCGTACGTTGAGCCGGGCCTTCGGATGCCACTTCCTGCGGGCGCGGGGGAGCGTTTCCCTCGGGCCACTGGTTCCATCTGTAATAGTAGGGTTTGAGATCACAAACATGCACCGGTCCGCTGATCCGGTCTTAGCGTTAAATCCATCAGCCTGTACACGAGAGAAGAGACAGTCTCCCCTACCCGGTACGGTCCTATCCACTTCGGTGCCAGAGAAGCTGAGCATTTCTTACTGGCATTGCTTAGGACATGATTGCGCTTCAACACCAGGTCGCCCACTTTGTACTGAACGTCCCGATGAGAGCGATCATACTGCGCTTTCTGCCCCCCCCACTAGCAGTGCTCAGGTTCCGTAACGCTTTGGACAAAGCCTCCGTCACCTTTGTGCGCAGCCCAGCTGCATAATCAGCGCGCGCCGACGAAACAGACAGTTCCGTGCTGCGTTCTTGTAGAGTATGTTCTACGGGATTCAGCAGCTCTCTTCCAAAATTGAGAGTAGTGGGGGGTAAAGCCAGTCCAGCGGTTCACGGTCGTCTTCAGAGCAAATCTGATTTCAGGGATACAATTGTCCCAATCCTTGTGCGTCCCCGCGAAAGCAACAAACATGTGCTTGATGTTGCGGTTTACACGTTCGGTTGGATTTGCTTGGGCGTGGTAAGTGGTTGTTCTCTTGTGCTTAATGCAGAGGGCTACACAAGAGTCAACGAAAATTTTGGCGGTGAAATAGGACGCATTGTCCGTAATTAACTGCTTTGGATAGCCGAATCTCGTGAACACTTCGATGAGCTTTTCAAAGATAATGCGTGCCGTCAGCCTTCGTAGCGGGGAACAGTTCCACCCACTTAGTGAAGTGATCTGGGACGACGAGAAGGAATTGGTTTCCTCTCGGTGTTCTTGGGTAAGGTCCCATGACGTCACAAGCCACAATTGCCATGGTGTGTGGCTCTGAATTGGCTGCATGAGCCCGGGTGGTCGTCCACCACGCGGCTTCACGTGTTGGCACACATTGCATGAGAGGGCGTAGCGCATTGCATCCCGTTTCATGCCTGGCCAGGTAGCAAAGCGGCACACCTTAAGGTAAGTCTTAGGGCCACTTGCATGCCCAGCGATGCACGTATCGTGAAAGTAGCATAAAAGTGCTCCTCTCAACGTGCGTGGAATCACCGCTTTGAATGGACTCAAGTGTATCCTTCTCCGCAGGGATGTATCTCTGCAAAGCGCCGTCAGAGTCAAGCACGGTAGGAATCCAACGCGCTCACAGCATTACCAGCTGTTTCGGAGCGCCGCGCATAACAGCAATACCAGCTGCGGCAACATGCGCCGCGGCCGCGCCACCGGGCTCCCGGAGCCCCTCAAACACTTTTTTGCTAAATGGGTCCTCCCACTGTGCCTCTAATAGCTCCTTCCTGCTGAACACGTTTGCCACTGAACTGACGCAGTCCAAGTGGTTAACGCTCTCCTCAGTTGATTTGAAGGTGGTTTGTCCGCCTTTCTTAGAGGACTCTCGCCGTCGAGCAGGGATAGCAGTTACTCTGCTCTTAGGATGATTATGTGACACCAGGGCAAAAAAAAAAAAGGGGGGGGACAAAGGACACGGAAGAACTACAGACGAGTGCTGTCCTTTGTGCCCCCCCCCCCCCCCTTTTTTTTTTGCACTGGTGTCCCATAATGAACCACCAACTTGCCCAAAAATGTGCCCTCTTAGGATGAGTTTCATGAGTGTCAGAATGGGTATTAATGTTACCCCTCCTGACAACATCGAGCGTCGCAACAGTTACGTCGCTCTCGAGCACGACTTCGGGCGAGGGGAGTCGAGCCGTAATGTTACTCATCTCACAGTCGGCGGGCGCGCGCGAAAGTGCGTCCGCCACAACGTTGCTCTTCCCTTTCCTGTAGCGAACTGTTAAAGTCGTATCGCTGCAGGAAAAGTGCCCGTCGTGCGAGCCGGCCGCTCGACTTCCCCTAGGCGTCTAACCCCCGTATTCACAAACCTAACTTAACCTTATACTTGTGACTTAAGTCAACCTTAGCCATAAGTCCGCCCTTCACGCGTTTCAAGAACCCACCTTGTACTTATTCCGGAACTTTCCTCGCACTTAAGTAAGGCTCGGTTAAGGTAGCCTATGACCTACCTTAAGGCTTCCTTGTAGGCAAACAACATGGCGGGGGGACGACAACTTTGCGCAGTTCGTTGATTATGTGGACCGCTATGAAGTAATATTGAACAACACAGAGTACGCATACACGCCACCGCCGCGGCGAGTCCTCAAGGATCGACGGAACCCTGTGGATACCTACGACAAGCAGGAATTTTTGTGTCTCCCCAGCCTCACAAAAAGTGCCGTGAAGAAGCTGCTCGTTGTGGTTTCCGCAGAAAAAATATCAACGGTGGTGCGTTCCCTGTGCCGCCTCTTCGTGCAGCTGCTCATCGCATCGAGCTTTTATAGAGTGGGCAAGTTTCAACTTGGGAGTGGCGACCTTGTCAGTGCCTCGCAGCCGACCGTGTCACGAGTATACAGTCCGGCGGATATCTGCTTTGATTGCAAAAACACTGTTTCCCGTACTGGTAAAATTTCCCAAAGTGGCGCTAACATTTTTCTGGTCGTTTGGTCGGCCGTACACGGATGCACATTGTGTCGGCTGTTGAATTCTATCGCGAGCTGCGTCCACGTTTTTTGTTTCCTCTCAAGGGACACGGCGTTGTTGACAAAATCCGTCACGACGCCGCACTCTTCGTCGGTAAAGCTCACTATAGTGCGCCGTTCCATAATAAATGCTAACTTCGTAAAAGCAAATACTGTAAGACTACTCAAACAATCAAGTGAAACTTAAAAAGCGAGAGAAAACGACCAACGCTGAAGCCAATGCAAAAATAACATCAAAGAACCACGGCCGCTGGATCAAAGCGGCCGCTGGATCAAAGCGCACGAGGTGCTTTGATCCAGCGGCCGTGAAAGAACACAGCAAAAATCACACAAGACGTCGAAATAGCAACAGTGACCTCGTGGACCCACTGCGTTACAGTGTACTAGAATAGGGGCACTGTGTTCAGGGGGCGCCTGTGGCCGTATAACGAACCGCTATTCCGTATTCCGTATTCCGTTTTGGCCGCCATTAGCGCTCCCTGATTGGTCGTTCAGCCCGTCAATCAAGTGACGTGTCGGAAGCCCAAAGTGTGGTGACGTCAAAATGACGAGTCCGCCCTCATTATGCAAAGATAAACGGAATCGGTTCCGCCGAAGCGCGGAACAGCCAGCGAGTGGCCCCGTCGGCAGACGGAATAGGAAAAATGGCGGCGCCGGCGTATTTTCCAGAGGCTTTCATGTTCTTGGCGGCGATCGCTCGGCAGCACCGTGGGAGAAAAGAGCTCGACGACGCGTTCGGTTTGCCAGCTAGTGAAAGGGTTCGGCGTCACCTCGACTGTATCGCCCGGAGAAAGAAAGGTGCGGCGGTTGTGCGACGAAGTGGCCGAGGAAGACGCGCGACCGACGTTGCTGTCTGTGGAGCTTGTGGGTGTTGTGCGGCCGGTGCGGCCTTCCGTTTTTCGCGACTGGCAGCTTTCAAGCCTCGTCGGGAAGCGGGGAGACTGTTGTCACCATGCAACCCGCGGTGAGCAGACTGTGTGTGATGTTGTGGCGGAGGTAATCGTGCGTGCCGGGGTTCGCAAAAGTTTCACTTCCCGTGGACGCCGGACGAGAAGGGCGCCTTCAAGAAAGTTTCCTCGGCTGCCGGCGTCATCGGATGCGTGGACGGCAGCGTTGCCGTAATCATAGCACCGAAGGGCGACCATCACAAGGCGGCGTCTTATTGCTGCAAGAAGCATTACGCCGACATCGTCATGCTCGTAAGTATCGATCGATCTTCCTATCCTCTCGTGCACATGTCAGCGTAGCGAAATGTGTCTCATAGTTGTTCACGCTTTCGTCAGGTCTGCGACGTAGACATGGGAATCTTGTCGTGAACCACTGCGTCTGGGGTCAGCAGACGACGCCTGCGTCTGGCGGACAACGCGGCTGCGGGAGCGATTCGAAGGGGGGCACGGATTGCAGCGACCATACCTTTTAGGTGAGCAGAATGAAAAAAAAGCTGCGATATTCACGGTTTGAGCCATCGGAATATGTGTTCGCGCTATTGTTGAAGCTCTGTTTCATTAGCTACGGGAACTTGGCAACTGACAGAATTTCGAACGCTGCATGTGTATTATATTGCAGCTATCGGTTATTTGCTCCACAATATCGTCAAGTGACGCACATTGTCATGGCAGCCTCTTCGTAGTAGTCATGCTTCGCGTAATACGGCTAGGTCAGGCTGGTGGAGTGATGTGATGTTCAAGTACAGCATATTCTATCATTGCTATCTTTGTGTGGCTCGGCCTTGCGGATCCCTGACATTGAAGTAGTACTTACAGCACACCGCTCATATTTTTGCAGGTGACAGAGGCTACGTACCAGTGCCATGGCTCCTGACTCCTCTCCAAGGGCGTCCTCTCTAAGACAATGTAAAAAGCAAGTGCTACGCCACGCATGCTGTAATGCAGTCTGTAATGAAGCGTTGTATTGTGCTATTGAAGAGGGGCTATCTCTGCCTTCAGCAGTGCCATACCCTCCATTTTGAATCAGAATGTACATCTCGCATTGCTGTGTGTGCAGTGTTGCACTTCGTTTCCATTGCAGAAGACGACAGAAGTGTTTATCATTTTAGTGATGATGATGACAGTGAGCACGGCAGTGTTGTCAATGATGACACCCAACCACTGCTTAGGCAAGGATGGTCGTCACACTCCACATGTATTCACAGACAAGCTCTCTGCAATGGTAGTCCACTATTTGGCTAACTGCACCACTGACAACAGCACTAGGCCACTTCTATGAGAAACATGTGATTAAGTAACTACAATGTATAGCGTTCTTCGTGTCAAAACCGTGATGCGAATGTAAGCCACGCACTGTGGAGGACTCTTAATTTATCTTGACCACCTGCGGTTCTTTAACATTCATTTCAATGTGAATATAGCAGCGATTCTGATTTTGACCCTCATGGCAATGTGTTTGCTGTCGTCAGGAATTGAACCCATGTGCTGAATGAAGCTTGGCAGTGCAACCTCTTACCTGCTAAGCTATCACGGCGACTTGCCTAACGACTAGAAGAAAATGTTGTGAAGTTCATTTTTTTGGTAGTAACAAATTGCTGCTGTGTTTATCATGCTCACATGCTGTATGACCAGGTCTTTCCCACAACTTGACTTCATGTGGACGGGCCATATTTATATGGCTATACATAGGAACCTTTCATTTAGCAACTGTCAATATAACGCACTGTACTCGGCAGCAGAGTGCTGTAGCCTGTTCACTGGAAAGCAAGGGTTTGGTATTGTTTTTGTTTCTGCTAATCATTCTCTAATCACAAACACACAGACTGTTATCTGCTCTATGTCTGGGAGTACACACCAAGTCTTTGTCTCCTTGCCTCCTATTAAAAACGCGAGAGACTGACGCAGACACAGCGGGCCCATTCAAACTTCATCATCTCCTCCTTTTCTCTATGAGCCCCCCATGCTTTATTAAAGCACTTCTTTTTCTACACCTCCAGTATTACAACACACAGCTTGCCTTTTGCTCCATGCACACCTCGTGGGCATTGTGCTCTTTTGTTGCACATCCACCATACTGTTCCTTTTGAAAGGGCCAACCGATGCTGAAACAGATCGTCTGGCATTTCAAGTACATTCTGCTCATTCGGAAGTGTGCTCATTTGTGTATGCTAAAGTAATGTGAAAGAATAAGTACGCAGTCTCTTCAAGTCAGCTCTTTGTAAAAAAAATTTTTTATTAATGTTCATGCCACTGCAAACATGGAATATACTTTCTGTAAATAAATGTACATTGTGAAACTGTCATGTTTTAAAAGCATTACTGACATTTATTACATTGCACAAGCAACATCATGCTGAAGGAAACACAGTGCGACATCATATGGCATGGGTAATTAATGAATACTAGAATGCAAATATAGGTGACATCAGGCTGACGAGCACAGGTAAAAGTAATCTGTGAAGACATCCTCACACGACTGCTAAAAAGTGGAGTATTGATTTAAAAAGAATTATGCATGACACTTGTCGCGTTGGAAAGATGACCTGCAAGTAAAGAAACAAAAAAAAAAAAGAGAAAAATGAAGACAAGTTAAAAGGAAAGAAAAAGTGGTGGTGCTCGTGGCCATCGAGGTGGCTGCAGCGGCAGTGAAGGCTGGGAAGCTCCAGGCACAACAGCAGCCAGGAGATGCTCAAGCGTGCCTCCAATGCATTCGGTCGCCGAACACAAGCCCTCGACTTCATCGACAAGCTCCCGACGGTGCTGCTAGACAAAATCACGTAATGTATTGACCCTGTAAAGCAAGAGCATGTACAGGAACACAACTGATGATCCACCTGTTTGAGTCAGGCAGGCAGCAATAACTTATAATCAATTTGGACGGAAAAGTTGATTAATAAGAAGAAAATAGGCAACCTTTTTTTTGTTTGTTCAGTTATAACACAGCCAAACCACAAGAAGTCAAACAGATTTGAAATGTTGGTTTCACTTGTTTTTGCGGCACGAACTTGTGACACGGCTTCTTCCAAACCTTGGCACAAGCACTTGTTAACCCCGCGGTCTGCTGCAAGCGGTGGGCTCGCCACCGACGCGCGTAGCGACCTTGCGGCAGTGGTAGGCAAGCCAGCGCTTGACCGTTTTTACGGCCGGATACAGTGCATCGGGCAGAATGGCAACTGTACACAGTGATGCTCTGTCCACAGCACTCGTAACTTGGCGAAGAACTCTCAGTTCTACTCGATACGCACCAAAAACAGGCCCGCCCCTGCTGGGACACCCTAACAGGTGGCTTCGTAAATTTTTTACCCTTTTCTTTTCGAGTTCTCGCTGCGATGCGGTAAACCAATGCAGCGTATATCGGCTACAAGAATTATGCGTATCAAATTTATTCGTTAAATAATCGCAAATAAAACACCGTGGCGTGCATGTTAACAAAAATTTTTTGCGCAACAAGTTTCTTCTGCGCAAGTTCGATTAAGCAGAAAT
Organism: Rhipicephalus appendiculatus; assembly: GCA_030522465.1. Taxonomy (NCBI): domain Eukaryota; kingdom Metazoa; phylum Arthropoda; class Arachnida; order Ixodida; family Ixodidae; genus Rhipicephalus; species Rhipicephalus appendiculatus. The sequence continues at coordinate 45,375 of JALIZH010008732.1, read as the reverse complement.
GTGCGGAAAATGCAGTGGATAAATGAATGCGCACTTCCATGTATGCATCGTGCGCTGTAACGACGCTCGCTCAGGCACGATCGTTCTCGAAATTAAAAGGTGTTGCTTACCTGTTATTAGAAGACAGAAGTGCAGACTTCTCCTGTTCACACATTCTTGTTTTCGTTTTCTTTTTTTGCGTTAACTGTAAGAACAAGAGCAAAGTAAACATAACGCGATAACGGCATGGTTGGCATTGTTTACTCACCTTGCGGCTAGAATTTCATGTTTTCCTCGTTCTTCGCAGCTTCCGATATTCCTCTGCGACGAAAATACTCTCCGGTAGTCGCGATCACATTCTTCTCGCAGCATTATTAGCGATAGAACGCGGCTCGCAGAGACGATCAGCTGTTCTTTTTTTTTTTCCCACAACGGCCATCTTAAGTGACTTGGATTGGATGCATGAGCGACTCATATGTGGCTACGACTCTCAAAATACGTGTGTTTTGCGTTTACATTGCAATACGCTTCATTCACGGTAGAACTAGAAGCTTATAAAACAAATTTATTCTCATTTGCGTAGGATTGTTTCTTTGTCACACGCTCCCGGACAAAATAAATCGAATATACGGCCCCTTTGCGGCCCTCGGCCAGAAAGTCGCTAAAGCCCCTAAATTTTCCCCCCTGAAAATACCTTGAAAATACTAGGGATTTCCCCAGAATTCCTACGTAAAAAACGCCAACTGCCGCACTTGTATTGCTCCACAAGCTATGGGCGGCTACGAGCTCTTTTCATTGGCCAAATTCGAAAAACGTCGCGGCTTCCGGCATGGGCGGTGCCTGAAACGTGACGTAACAGGGAAAACGGAATACGGAATACGGAATAGAAGTACGTTATACGGCCACTGACGCTGAGGCGCTTCATGCAGAAAGCAAGAGATGGCGCTGCAGGAGCATGGGCTGTACGGAACCGACGGCGCAGCGCCTCGCGCTCCTCGTTAAAATATCGACACAGGAATTTTCGTAAAACGAGCTCTTTCATGCGATCGCGTTAAAAGTGCTGCAATCATTCTTTATCGCAGCCAAATAGACGTGAGAATGTTCGGCGGACGTGAAGATGCATGCTCTGAACGCAAGTTTATATGAGATGAATTATATGCGTACTTTTAACACATCCCAACGCCAGTTAGGCGGATTTATTGACACACCTGAGATTTAAGCCTGTCGGAGGGAAAAATAAAACTGATCAATGGGCTTAATATCCGCGAGAAATACTCGAGCAAGATGTACCACCGTAGAAAATTTTGAATCGATTTCAAACTCAGATTACAGCTGCACACAGGAATGGCGCCAACGGGGGGGCTGAGCCCCCCCCCCCCCCCAAATAGTTTTGCCTGCCCCCCTCTTTGCCCCCCCCCCCCGCGATAACAAACATAATCAATTAAAACACAACGCATAAGTTCCCCGCTTCCGTGCCCCCCTGAAGGAGAGAGAGAGAGAACTCTTTATTGAAAAGCAGAGAATTTAGCCGGCATATGCAAATCGCTGACTTGCTACTCTGCGTGGGGAAGGGGATGGGGGGACTGAAAGTAGGGAGAGAGAGAGAGAGGAGGGGAAATGATATAAGATGTTAAAATAGAATAAAAAATAAGAAAAAAAAGCAGGCTCGTTCTTTTGTCTATTAGGCGGGAACGTGCGTTGATAGAGTCTTATTGCGTGGTTTCAAGGTAGAGCTAAAGTTTCTCGAGCTGACCGATACTGTCCAAATACGTGAACAAAAGTTTCATCGCACGCCTCTGTAGCGCGAGGCAGGCTAAAGGGCCCAATACAGAGTCAAATGAGAAAGTTCTTGGTGTTATCGAATGCATGTAATGTTCATAGAGCGCACGCTCATCGGCATACGCACGACACTCAAATAAAATATGTTCCACAGTTTCGATGGAGCCACAGTTGTTGCAACACGGACTCGCTGCTTGACCGAAGCGGTACCGTAAGCTGTTTCCATAGGCGGTGTTTAGACGAAGACGATGGTATAGGGTTTCCAGATGTCGAGGAATTCTGGATGGGACTCTTGTTCTGAGATGCGGGTCGATTGAGTGGAGGAAGGCATAATGATGTGTCGGAAGGTTCCAGAGCCTCTTATTTTCTTCAAAAGCAAGTCTTCTGGCCAGCTGAGAAGCATCCGATTTGGTGAGATATGTTCGCCTATAATTTTGGTGTTGAAGACCTTTGCGTGCTGCTTCATCTGATTTTTCATTGGCCAGAATACCACAATGAGCCGGTATCCATTGAAACGTGATGAAGTGACCTGTGGTAATAGCCAAGTGGTGTAAGTATGCTATGTCGAATGAAACTGGGTGAGAATTAGTTTTCTTTAGGAGGTTGAACAATATTTGTAGTGCTCCCTTGGAGTCGGTGAAAATTACCCATCGGTCCGGCGTTTGGCGCAGGATATAGAGGACAGCTTCTTTGATGCCATGAAGCTCTGCTGTCGTCGAGGATGTCCTGCGCTGTAGCCGATAAGATAGTGTTTGTCTTGTAGAGGGAACATATAGGCCATAGGAGGAGGTCTCCTGAGTGGTTGAGGCGTCAGTATAAATATGAGAGTGCTCAGCATAGTGCTCGGCTATGTGGAGGAGAGTAGTCTGTAGCAGTGCAGTCTGTGACATGCGTCTCTTTGCTCCATTGATGCCAGGTACAAATTGTTTTATAGTTAGAGGCGAAAGTGTCCAGGGAGGGAACGTTGGAGGCATTAACTTCTTTGGCTGACTAATATGAGCAAGCTGAAGCATTTGCACAGCTTGGCCGAATGCGGAATTGGTGTTCGTTAGATGGACGCGGTACAGGAAATGTTTCTTCCCTTGTAAGATATGTCGAAGATGAATACGCATGGTTTCTGGGGTACAGATGACATCTAGCGGGAGACATCCTGCTTCTGCTACAGTTCACGATGCTGATGAGCTCTTCGGGAGCCCTAGACATATTCGTAGGCAGCTGTTTCGTGCGGCTTCTAAAGTTCTCTTGTTCGCAGGTGATAATCGGTGAAGCACCGGTAGGCAATAGCGCAAGGTGCCTTCAATATATGCTTTCTCGAGCAGTACCATTGAACGGCATGCACATCCCCATCGTGTTCCAGCCATGAATTTGAACAATTGCGATGCTGCTACTATTCTAGCTCGAAGTTTTTTCACCTGAGGAGACCAGGAAAGATTTCTGTCGATGATGATTCCCAGAAATCTCTGAGACCGTACATAGGTCAGTGGTCGTCCACCGAGGAGGAGCGGATACTTGCTCATTTTCTTTCTCGTGAAAGCTATGGCTGTACTTTTTTCTGATGAAAGGTGCAGACCTCGGGGCGCCAAATACGTAGAGAGGTTCCGTAAAGCTTTTTGGAGTCGCTGTTTGGTGATGTAACGTGAACCTGAAGCGCTCCAAATACAGATGTCATCGGCGTAAATCGTGGTGTGTACTCCTCGCGGCAGTGTCCTTGTTATGTGTACCAGGGTGAGGTTGAAAAGGAGTGGACTGAGCACAGCACCCTGGGGTACGCCCTTCTCTACTGCATAGAACTGTGTGGGACCGTTAGGAGTGCTCATATATATTTTCCGCTCTTTTAGATAGCTCTCAATCCACTTGTATAGCTTTCCTCCGAGGCCAAGATTGTCTATGGCTGCGAGAATGGCATGGTGAAAGACTGAGTCGAAAGCTGCTTTGATGTCAAGGAAGACGGCTATCGGGATGCGACCAGCGAAGAGATCCTCTTCAAGTGAAGAGACAAGGGCGATGACATTGTCGATAGCTGACCTGCCTTGACGGAACCCGTTCATTTCTTGGGGAAATTCGTTGCGGCTTTCTAGGAACCATGTCAGTCGTTTGTGGATCATTCGCTCCATGAGCTTGCCAACGCAACTCAGTAGGGCGATGTGTGCCCTCCCTCCCCTGTAAAAAAATCATGGCCCCACCCCTGGCTGCACACAGTTTCATTTGCAGTTCGCATTCGCAAAAATGCGACCGCGGCATACGGCACCCAACGTCAAGCGCGTAGTTCCTCAACCGCTAGCTATTATAGAAGGGTATAAAACTCTACATCACCCCGAGCCAACGATATATTCTCTGCTCGGCACTTACCTTACTTCGCGAAAAACGTTTGTCCCTCCCTCATTCATTTGATTTTACTAATCCCCTGCAAAGACCGCCTTCACACACTTTATCCACCATTTCTTTGTATTTACATCACACAGTGTTGTAAATGTCAGGCTCATGTGCGAGTCTGAGACGCACAGACATCATACAGAAAGGAATAAAACAGGTAGGAAAGACGCGAAGGGCACCTCTGAACGAATATCATGTGGTTATGCCAAAACACAGAAAAACAGCGTGAATACGTTCAGCTCAGACCATGGAGACCAACAGCAGTATTGATACGCTTAAATGAATTCCTTCATTCATTAATTTTTAAACAATTATATTCACAAAATTAGCTTTTTCAATGAACCGAAAAATTGCGCATATAGATAAAAAGCGCAAAAGGCTGTCAGCATACGTTTTGCACCATGCTGCAGCCTTAAGAAAATATCGAGTAAAAAGGGCGTCTTTTTGTCCCACAACGATTATCTCAATTACGTTCTTTTTCTTGCATTATCGCCGCGCGCCCGGCACTTTCAGGTCACGAACGGCATGCGCGCTATCAGCGTGACTCTTGATAGGAAAGTGGCCAGCGGCGAGTTTTCAAGAAAGGAAGCACAAGCAAGCCAGATGACTAGTATTGTTGTGGGACAAAAAGACACCCTTTTTACACGACCTTTTTTAGAGTGTAGAAACAGCGGCTAAGTTTCAAGTGTAATTCCTTTTTCGTCGTGCTTCTCTTGACTGATTAAGACCTTTAACATAAAAGTAGCAGTGTTAGCACATAAAAGCGCACGACTGCTGATGTGAAATCATCAGCATGCAATTTGCACCATAGCATAGCCAAACTTAGCTTTCACTATAGAATCATGACATCGACTATGCTGTCGCTAAACAGCTCCTGTTAGCTGGAGAAGGTTGTGAATATTTCCTCAAGTTTTTTTTTTTTACTGCGTCAAAAAACAACTTGGAAGGATAGAGCAGGCCTCCCCTGTCACAAATTTCTGTGAACTTTGAGACCCCGCCACTGACACAAGAGTTCTGCAAAAGAAGAGAGCGGCAGTCGTCACATTTGTTGCGAGTAAAAAATTTCCGTGCATCATACCCGGCCACATAATGGATAAGGCAGTCATCGCTTTTCCTCGTAAGCCCGATGCTCAGCTGCAATATTGTTTAACCTTTGCTCTTATGTCAGATTTCGAGCTCATAAAGTGATGCAACGTTCTTTTATGCGAGTGTTGTCAGGTGTCTGAAGTAGTGAGAATCAGTCTTCAGGGCCAAACAACGAAACGTTCCTTTCCTCAGTAAGGAAGCCTTCATTTTGGTGAGGCCGCCTTATGTCACTCTGAAAACTTCCTCACTGAGGAGCCCTCGGGGAAGGGTTCCTTGGCGCTTCCTCAGCTTAAGGTTGCTTTGGGGCTACCTTCGTGCGCCCTTAGGTCCGCTCCTGGCCCTGAACGAGCGCTTCACCTCACAGCTAGCCCACGTGATGAGCTAGCCCACGTGATGCTTGTTTCCGAGGCAACCCTCCCACCTCACCTCTGCGGTATAGTGCCTAGAATATACTGGCTAGTGTGCTGAGCGGAGGGGGGTTTCCAATGGGAGGAGGTGGCAGTGCCGGTGATGCCTTCCAACTTTGGCCGGTAGGCAGCGACGCTTGTCGCAAAGGTGTAGCACACGCGCCGGCGTCGCGGTGTATGTTAGTGCCTCCGCAGCTTATCAGTGCTTCGTGCCCCGTGTCCAAAGTTGTTTTGGTGACATTTGCGCTGTTTTTACCGTGTTCGCGCTAATCTTCGTGTACGAACGTGTAAATGGGAACTGCAAAGAGTAATTATGCGTGTGTTTTGCGTTTTGCACATTACTTATGCTTGATGAGTTGGTGATTATTTAGCTGTGGAACAGGGGGATTTTTCAAAGGGAAGTTCAGATTACATTTACAGTTATTGAGGTGGGGCGAAACTTTGAAAGTGAGTTTCAAATCTTGGCTATACAACAGTGGTAATGAAAGCTATGACTAAAATTTGCGAGGTATTTTAAAGGTAGACGCAGGTTGCATTAGAGCCCAGAGATAGTTCGAAATTTTTTTTGTATTTTTTTTATTTTTGTTTGTTTTTCTACTAATGTACTTCTCAAATAAGATCTGCCATCTATGGATCACTGAAATTTTGCAGAAAGGTAGCGATTAAGGCTTCACAGAACTGGAACTAAAATTGTGAGTGTACAACAAAAAATAGATTTGTCATGTATTTTTTTTTACGTTTGTTGAATTATGAAAATGGCCACTTATGAATGATTTTTATACTAAAAAATACAAATGCGCATAGGCTACTGACTCTAGAACCAGTTATGTTAATGCCATCATAGTTAACACGTGGAAATCTTCGTTTTCCTACGCCCGCTAGTTCCCGAGAAAAGTGTACAGAAATTTTAAAAATGTTCTTTTGAGAAAAACGCAGAAATAACGTAGTAGTACGCGCGCATTACCTGTGACTGTGTCAAGAAAAAGGAGACCTAAAATTCTTTTTGAAACCGCGAGTGCCCAAATGTGATATATTTTCTCAAAGAAATGCTCTATCGATAATTGAATTTCCAAAATTGCATTTTTGGACCACAAGAAGTCTCACCCCACTTTAAACTGTTAATTCATTGCGGTTGAAAGCAAGCACGCATAATACTCACAAAGATGCTTTGCACGAAATTTTTTTTCAGCCATTCACACTACTAGACTATGATGAAATGATCTAATGGAGATGTTGTTCTTGACTAATGAGCCCTGTTCGTTTTATTCGCATTTACCTTTTCTGAATCCTATTTAGACTAGCTTGTGCTCATCGCATGTGGTCTAGAAAATATGGATGCCATGCTGGAAAATGTGGAACAGCGAAAGCGACCCCACCCCACCGTACATTTGCATATGAACCATTCTCTGTTAACTACAGACTTGCTCATGTAGTGCAACAATGCAGTAGGTACATCTGAACTGCGGAAACATCGAAACAACCGATCCAAAAGTATGGGGCCTATGGTGATATCTGCAGAACTGGCAGAACTGGACGAACACCATTCATTTTGTTGGTGAAGCGAACGATTTGCAAAAGCTAGTGTCATAATGTTTGCAAGAAAGATTAGTGCATTTGTGTAATACAAGCGTTACATGGACATTTGTGATTACTGTCGACCCGCTCCGGCTCAAGTATCTGCTCGCGATTAAGAATTATCGTGCCATGACCCGACTACCTCGGCACGTGTAGGTTATACACTCTGCAAGTTCATGATGGTGCGTCATACCGAGTGTGATGCGCCGCTAAAATAATAAAATATGACCACGACTGAGAGGTGCGAAGTGCAGTTAACTGGATCGACTTCCAGTAAAATCGCTGCGTTGAAAATAGCGCGAAAACGGGATGAATGCTAAGGGACAAACAACAGAAGCGCTGTTGCTTAGCCTTCGACCAGTTTTCGCGCTGTTTTCAACGGAATGAGATGTACCAACTTGCGCTTCAAGACACTATTATACGAGTAAAATCGCCAGCGAATGTTCCCGTGTAGCAGCGAAGAATCCGAGTCGGACTTCATCGCGATCGAAATTGCCGTGAGCCATCCTTACGATACAATTTCTTGCCTCTAACGCGTCAACTTTCGCTGATTGTTTTCAACGGGCATGTTGGGTGTGTCGGAGTATATCCATTGCGACTTTTCTACTTCGCTTTGGTGGTGAAGCAGAGAGTCGCGAAAAATAGCAGACGACGTGAGGTACGTATGAAACGCTTCGTCGTTTTGTATTGCCGAACCAGTTGAGGATTTTCTGCGGGCAGTAATTTGGCGCTAAGATTTTCCCCGTCCGGTCAAGTACTTGGAAGAGTGCGTTAAAAGCAACGAAGAACAGTACATTCGCGGCAGAAAGCGCCGTGCTACGCAGCTGAAAGCGGAGGAGCCGCCGACGCGCGGGGGGACCTTAGCGAGTCGCAGCGCCGCCATGCGGTGACTGTGGGAAGGCATCAGCGCGATGGCCACGCCAAAGCGCCCGCTCAGCACACTAGCCAGTATATTCTAGGCACTATATCTGCGGGGAGAAGGGTGTTTTCGCAGGCATGTCTGACTCGTGAAGCGCGTTTAGACTGACAGCGTTTAAAGAGGCGGGCGTTTCAGTGTTGCTAGACTGCACCACGTTTTGCGCTCGACTACGGTGGCTTTTCGCATTTAGTAATCGCAGTTGCAAGAAAGCGTACACGCGTCTCTATATTAACACATCAATTTGGAAGTGATGTGGTGACCCGACTTTTTTTTACAGAATAAACGCTTGTGAGCAAAGCTTATATTCGATAATCTCGAACGCAGGAGCACGGCAACCATTCCTCCCGCGAGGACGGGTGAAGGGAGCTTTCAGAGTACGCTTGCTTCCTCCGTCGGTACTTCGCTGTAAGGAGGCCTCACGTAAGGTGAGGACGCGGTCGAAGGAAAGGAACGTTTCGTTGTTTGGCCCTCACTGTCATCATCGTTTCCTGTTTGGATTGCATTCGTCAAATTATAAAAAGACAGGCAATTGACAACAGTAAAAAACTGAGACGACGTTGGGTGATCGTTGGATCCGCACGACTGTCTCACAATACCAAAGAAGTTCCCCAACTTATCTTGGCTCAGTTGAGATGCCAATATTTAACACCTTCTCCTTCTGAATACTCGAACAAGCAACCGAAATAACGCGTTTGTTCACAAGCAATGTGGAGCTCCGCAAGTACGCCGCAACCCGCCGCAACGGGCGTCCGTACAGCCCGTACGACTGCAGCGCCGCCGCATACATGCGGGACCCGTCTACGCTCTTGGCTTCAAAGCAGCGCGTGGCGCGCGCCGCCGTCTGAACACACTGCCCCTATTCTATGCTCGGGGACAACTTTCTGTGGCAATGAAGGGAAAGCTACGGGGGGCGGAGCTACTGCACATGTACTCCTCCGCCAAGTAGTCCGGTGCGGCTCGCGTTTCGAATGACGGCCGCGTTCGAATAACAACGTTCCATACAAATTGCTACGTCTGCTTAGACAGCGATTTGTGAGTGAAATTCGACACAAGCTCCTTCGGCGAGTCGTCGGAATAGCTGGAGGGCGACGAGCGCTCACCTAAAGACGAAGACGCCATTTTGACTCTGAGGTGCACGTAAAACGTGCGACGTTTTCAGACGGGCGAAAACGCGAAATGACATTGCATAAAGTAAAACAAATACGAATGACTCCTTGGTGCGGGCAGCGTCTCTTCATAAACAGCATCCCGTAGAAAATAAAGTAACGTTGTTTTTTATGATTTTCACGCGGAAAACACGGACGCATTTGTGGGATTATATTCTTCCGCGGTGGCACACGCCCACTTTGGCTCTGTAGCCTTCCCTTCATTGCCACAGAAAGTTGTCCCCGAGTATAGTACACTGTAACTGCGTCGACGGGGGGTTGAACAAATGTGGCCAGACGAAACACGTATATTTTACCGAAAACTCCCAGTGCCTTAACAAACATTTCTGCTGTGTACGTATGGCTGCTTCTGTGCATCCTCTTCTAGGTTTCTTCCAATAAAACTAATTTATTGCTGCTCGAGGTAAACATTTTGTAGCAAAAGTTTACCTAATCTCGCTCCCAGGGTATATACTTGGCGAGGTAAGGACGCCTTTCATAAGGCGCACTTATGACAAGATAAGGCAGGTTTTTGAAACTCACCTTATGCTTTTCTTATACTTATATTTTCTCGTCCTTTAGTAAGTAGCCTTACCACGATAAGTTAAAGGACCCCTGACAGCAAAAAGTTTTGTTTGCGACTTTTTTACAGTAATTTGTAGCTTTGCCTCTGGTAATGCCGAAACTGAATCGTAAATGCTCTAACGCATGGTATAATTAATGCTAGCATTGTTAGTTCAGAACGACTTTGCTGCAGTTTGAAACGCTCGCCTAAATACCATAAGAAACTAGCGCGCCACAGCGGGGCAGCACCTGAGACTACATGCTCAAGCTTCGGTGACGCTGAACGCGCCTTTTCCACCCGCGGGGGTGAAGAATGAAACGATGTGGTTGCTTTGAGCGTGTCCCCCCTCAGGAAAAAGAAAAGCATTCCTGGCGTAAGCAGCCAAAACCACCTTGGGAGCAGCCGGATAACAAAGCGAGAGGGGTGACGAACAATAGTCCTCGCCGGGTGCCAGTCGGGGTATTGTGCGCGCCCCGAAAGTGTTCTCTGACATCTACAATACTTGCTTGACCTCTGCAACGTCACGAGGGGAGCCTCTGTCTACGTCAAACCACACAAAATGTCCATTGCACCTGAATACTCGGACGAGCACTGACCTTTACTTCAAAACCAAATTAAAATATCTTACAGGCAACGCTCGTCCCTAATAATCGGTCAGAAGTGCCCCCCGCATGCAGGAGTCTCAAACAACACTAGCATCTCGAGTTTCTAAATTTGGTGTCAGGGGTCCTTTGAGGTCGGTTCCTGAAAGGCTCCTTACCTCAGCGAGGGGGCCTTAAAGGAGTACTGACACGAAATTTTTCACTTATCGTTTTATTGCGTCAAATGATAGACCAGGTCCCCAAGAGCCTAGAAAATGCACCGGCAAGCGTGAGTGCGCCCTGAAAAATTAATTACAGCATGTTTTTAAAAGCTAGTTTCGGGTCCTTCTGTACCCTGACGTCACGGCAATGGGACGAGTAGCGCCACCAGGCGGTAGTATGTGAATGCGCACGCTTTCGTGACGTATCCTCGTGCGCGCGTAGCTCCATCGTCTGCTTCGTCTGCTGCGCGCCGCACATGTGGCAACTGTCGCGCCGTCAACGATGGACGAAAATTTGTCAACAGACTCCGACGGCAGCAACGACTTCGGCAGAGACGAAGATGCCGAGCTTGCCGACCCCGCGAATCATTTCGCATTCGACCCGCTTGCAAGTACGTCAGAAGACGAGTCGTCTGAGAGCGATAGAGCCATGCAGACGGCTTGCGCACCGGGAATGTCGAACGGTAAGAATTCACTGTTTTTTGCTTGATCTTGCGCGGGCATCTTCCGGATGTTCTACGGAAGTCAATAGCGTTCGTGTGGATTTCGTAATGCTATTACTTGCTAGAAATTACTGGTACTAGGCGCAGATTCGACACCGCATGTATGCTTTGTCCTGCCGTTTTCCTATGCAGCCGCACTGCGCACGCAGTATGACAACCTCCTGCTGGTCGTAACGCCTGAACATTATATCGATAACGTAATCTGCGTAGGCGCCTCTGTGGGAGTTGCCACCCGATGGACACGGACGTAGTCGGTGTGCTGTCTGGAAATCGACAAAGTCGCGCTCTAGTGCCGGATGAGGCAGCCTGTGTCACCGCGCACCCGACGTTTCAGCGTGGGTGCTTAGACATTCACGCCCTCGAGATAGCGTACTACCCTTGATGGAAGATCGACCAGGCGTCATTGAGGCACCGGAAATCCACAGGTATTACTGCTGCGGTTGATCTAAGTTAGCTGTTGCTGTTGAAGCTGAAGTAGGCCGAATCGCAAGCTGTATCTGGCATGCAAAGTGCATGCCTTCGGTATAATTCCTGCAAAAGTGTGGTGGTCGCAAGTACGACGCGTCATCCACTCACTCAAAACGTGCATAGGCGCATGTTACTTGCTAATATTGCTATGTCCATATTCCATATCGCGTGTCCAACTAAATAAAGGGAAATGAAAAATACAAGTATAAGTGGCGTTGGACACCTCCGGTCGTCAGGCAGCGCAAATTATGCACGATCTTGAAATCGCAATATGTGAAATAAAATCTGCAAGCTTAGAATAGCTGCTGCTTACATTGTTAGATAGTTCTTCACAAATCAGATTACTTGATCTCGCCTTTCACGTTCTTTGTGATTGACTTATGTACTTCATTGTTCTTTTTTTTTTCCTCTATAAGTCATAGTTCTCGGTAGTGCCTTTGGCCCATTGGGTTGATTAAGTAAACGATAAATAAAATGAAGTGTTTCTGCATATCTGTACTTGCTAAAAAGGAATGTGCATGCTACATAACAATGACGTTTTATTTCGTAATTTTGTCTGCTCAAAAGGGCCCCTTGTCAGTAGATGGTTCTGGAATATGAATCTGTGCACGCATTTGATTCAGCTGCAGTATATGTCTACCTTTACTCTTGCCACTGCATTTTTATATCGTATTGCATTCATATTTCAGGCGACATCGTAAGATGGGTCTGGCATCGCCTTGGCAAACGAAAGCGAGTGGTCCTGCCCAGCTGCGTCGTCCCTGCAGTGCGTCAAAATTTCCCTCCACAAGACTACTGCGGCTTTAAGTATACGAACGTCATGGAGATGCAGTTCAATAAAAAAGAAAACATGTTCAACTTGATTTATTTCTTTAGGCATAACAGCCTGCGTCACTGGCCTTTCTTCTGGTCGTATGCAAAACAGATGCCATATGACCAGCACTACAGAAGGAAGTCAACACTTAGGCTAACACACATGAAATTCAAGAGGCTGTAGTTGATAAAGTAAGAATAACAAAACAAAGAGCTGCCAAGTCTGCACACATATTAAATACGTTCTCCAGATTTCTGAGTCTTGACCTCATGGACTAGGTAAGAAGTGAACAGGAACCTGAAAGACGGCATTAGCCTGACATATGCTTAGCTACACAATGATGAACTCATACATTACCAGAATTGCATGTTCACCATATCTCAACCCAAAAACTGAAGTACACGGTGTACCTATGCACGAAAACAACACTGATTTCGATAACGTGTGAAAGCAATTAGGCAATGGCCACGGTTGGTAACGTGACAATAACAAAACAGAAAGAGGTGCTAAGTCTGCACACATGGCAGTAATTACGTTCTCCAAATTTCTGAGTCTTGACCTCATGGACTAGGTAAGAAGTAAACAGGAACCTGAAAGACGGCATTAGTGTGACATGCTTAGCTGCACAATATCCTCCCTGATGAGCTCGTACATTACCAGAATTGCATGTTCACCATGTCTCAACCCAACAACTGAATCAGAACGGCGAGTTGGGCGAGTTCTCGTCAAAAAACCGAAACCGGTGTGTAAAGATACATGTACTATAAAGCACAAAAAGCAGTTCGTGCCTTGTTCAATGGGAGTAGTGTATGCCATTACACTGTTATGTGGTAAGAAATACTTTGGGCAGATGGGGCGGTGCATTAACGTGCGTCTTAGGGAGCACAACACCGCTGTCAAGAATACCGCTAGCACGAACCTGGCTGCGCATTGTAAAACGTGCCATTGTGAGCCTATGTTTCATGAAACACAGATAGTGTACAGAAGTACTAACCAAGTCTTTCGCGAGATTCTGGAAGCATACCACACGCATGTTAACCAGAGCACGTGCGTCAACCAGACGTCGGTTGCTCTGCATGATAAAGAAGTGCAATTCTTGAACGATGTAATCAGGCGACGCCCTGTCACGACATGAACACGCCACGTGATTAATTTTTTATTTATTTACCGCGTGTGTGAAGAAATAAAAGCAGTTGTCAGCATAGCTCGGCACACTCACTCATGAGTGCACTCAACTCACACTCACTCACACTCATTTTAACGTGGTGAGTTGAGTATGAGTGAGTACTCATGCGTGTGAGTGGACGTGAGTGTGAACGTGAGTGGGAACTCATGAGTGTGAGTGGTCGTGAGTGTGAACGTGAGTGAGTTCTCATGAGTGTGAGTGCACGTGAGTGTGAACGTGAGTGAGTGCGAAGGCTGAAAAAATTGTGGTGAGTGAGTTTGAGTGAGTACTCCCCTTAAAGTGCCGACCTATGGAGCCCGGCACACTCACTCATGAGTGCACTCAACTCACACTCACTCACACTCATTTGAACGTGGTGAGTTGAGTATGAGTGAGTACTCATGAGTGTGAGTGGACGTGAGTGTGAACGTGAGTGAGTACTCATGAGTGTGAGTGGAGGTGAGTGTGAACGTGAGTGAGTTCTCATGAGTGTGAGTGGACGTGAGTGTGAACGTGAGTGAGTGCGAAGGCTGAAAAAATTGTGGTGAGTGAGTTTGAGTGAGTACTCCCTCAAAGTGCCGACCTATGGTTGTCAGTCAGCGCCTGTGTGTGTACATTTCTTTTTTCCTCAGTCCGGGTCACGCTGCCCACAGCGAAACTATGTCCAACAACTGAAGTACACGGTGTAGCTATCCACGAAAACAACACTGATTTCGATAACACGTGTGAAAGTAATGAGGCAAAGGCATAGGTCAACAAAGTTTGTGGAGCTCACTCAGACTCACCTATGAAATATATTTTGCTCTTAGGGCTCACTCGAACTCAGACTCACCAAAATTTTCCTGAGCCGGACTCACTCGGACTCACACTCACAAAAGCTTTTTTTTCAACTGGACTCAAACTCAAACTCGCCAAAACATTACTGACCTGGACTCACTCAGACTCACGGCTCGATCTGAGTCTGAGTGAGCGCGAGTGAGTTGACTCATCAGTCCATTAGCCTAGAATTCGCTTTTTCGACCATGGTGTCAATGCTCTTTAATGCCAATATCTCACGTAATCGGTGCTTTTCTTGGTGCCTTTTGATATAGAACCTTCGAATACGAGTTATGAGTGCTCGCAAACAAGTAAGGTGATTTTTCTTGAAATATATGACAACGTAAGATATATTTATCAAAAACTTCCCTGGAACAGTTGGCAAGGGGGGGGGGGGAGGGGTAGGGATGGGAGGTCCAGGCACCTCCCTACGTAATTCTTTCCTCTGATCAATAAATATTGAAATGGTGTGTGAACGACACTGCTTTGGAATACGTGTGAGTAGACGTGAGTATAAGCGTGAATCCAGGTAAGGCTGATAGTAATGCTGGAGATGAGTAGGTAGGACCATAGGTCGGCAAAAAAGCAAAGTGGAACTCACTCAGACTCAAGAAATATGTCCTGTGCTTCGGACTCACTCGGACTCACACACAAAAATTTGCTTCACCCCGACTCACTCGGACTCAAACTCACCAAAACATATCTCACCCAGACTGAGACTCATGGCACGGTCTGAGTTTGAGTGAGTCCGAGTGAGTCGACTCATGAGTGAGTTTGCCGACCTATGGGCAAAGGCCACAGTTGGTAACGTGACAATAACATAACAGAAAGAGCTGCTAAGTCTGCACACATGGCAGTAAATACGTTCTCCAAATTTCTGAGTCTTGACCTCATGGACTAGGTAAGAAGTAAACAGGAACCTGAAAGACGGCATTAGCCTGACATATGCTTAGCTACACAATGATGAACTCGTACATTACCAGAATTGCATGTTCACTATGTCTCAACCCAACAACTGAAGTACACGGTGTAGCTATGCACGAAAACAACACTGATTTCGATAACACATGTGAAAGTAATTATGCAAAGGCCGCGGTTGGTAACGTGACAATAACAAAACAGAAAAAGCTAGTAAGTTTGCACACATTGGCAGTAAACACATTCTCCAAATTTCTGAAAGGTAGTCGTCTTGACCTCATGGATTAGGTAAGACGTGAAAAGGAACCTGAAAGACGGCATCAGCCTGACATATGCTTAGCTGCACAATGATGAACTCGTACATTATCAGAATTGCATGTTCACCATGTCTAAACTCAACAACTGCGTAGCTATGCACGAAAACAACACTGATTTCGATAACACGTCTGAAGATTTCGATAACACGAGTAACCTCCACTGGAGCACGCAACTCGGGATTGCCTGCACGCTTTAAGTTGCTGCCGCTGCAGACTCTTTTTCTATATCCTTGAAAGGCAACGTGATGCGCGGTTGCGGCAGTGGGGCACAACGTTGGGATTCTTCGTCGCAGATTCTTCGTCGACAATCCGAAGCCGGTCAACAACTGCATGCGGCGCGTGTACGCGTCCGGAGTGAAGTGGAGCGAACAGAGTGAACTCCGCTTGGTTGGCGTCCAGTCTCCGCCTCGGCCGCGGCGCACGAATCGACCCACGCTTGTCTCAGCGCCGGATCGGACGGGAATCGGTGGAACTTGCCCCGTTTCACTGGCACAAGACTTCACAGGGCAAAATATCGGTGCCATGACGACAAATTCAAAGTCAGACGATTCCCTTACCCTCTGATAAGCGTATATTTTGTATTCGCGTGCACGCACTCTATTCCAGACTCCGCTTACTCGCTTCGCAAGTACACTGGATGACAGTGACCGCACGACCGCACGGCGCGAGCAGATGATCGAGAAGGCGACGCGCAAGCTGCCATTTTTTTTGTGTTTTGGTGCTTGACGTCATCACAACTAGCCAAACTGCTGCGTGAAGTCACCAGGATTAGTGCTGTTGCCTGACGTCAGGCTAGTGTTGATGTCAGTAGGGATTCCGCGAGAAAATTGACTTTAATATCAAAATAAAATATCTTATCAGCATTTGCTGAGCTTGATACTTGCTCAGGGCCATCTATGCATACAGGAGATTTGTATGACAGAGCAAGCTCGCCTTCGAAAAAAAGGTGTCAGTACTCCTTTAACTGCTTGAGGGCGCCTTATTGCGTATTCTGGAACGCTCCTTACCAAGGTTCCCTCACTGAGGCCTTCCTTGGTGCTCCCTCAAGTTAAGGTAGCATAGGGCAACCTTCATGCCTCCTTACCTTGCTCCTCGCACTGAAGGGGTGCCTCTCTGCAGTGCCTGTCAGTGACACTGCATCCGATTTGTCATTGTTAATCGATGCCTTGTACTTGTGCACAAGCTCTGTGCAGGCCCGTAGCCGGAAGCGGGGGGGGGGGGGGGGGGGGCTAGGGGGCCCAGGCTCCCCCCCTCCCTCGGAATTCGTATGGAGAGGAGTGTTTTACCGAGAATAAGTAAAGAAAATAGGTGGTTTTCAAGGTTTTCTCGTTGTCGCTGAAAATTGCTTGCTAGGCATGTTTTCGAAAGTAAGGCTTTTTAACGGTAGCCAGACCCGTAGCCAGGGGGGGGGGGGGGGCTAGGGCCAACCCCCCCGAAATTCGGATTGAGGGGGCTCTTTTACCGAGAAAAAATAATGAAAATACGGGGTTTTCAAGGTTTTCAACAGGTGCCCCCCCCCCCCCCGAAAAAAAATTTCTAGCTACGGGCCTGACGGTAGCCAAAATTTTCGTTAAGATGGCGCAGCGCGAAGAGGACAAGGTACACAGCGAGGGTGAAGTGACTGCCAACTCAAGCTTTCTTGTTCCCTACAGGCGTTTTATAGGAAGAGAGGAGAAGCCGGGAAGAGATACAAGGCACGCGACAAAGGCCCCTTCGTCGCCCACCGTTAGTGCTGGCGTCTTCTACAAATAACAGCTTCCGCTTGGCTAAGGCTAACGATGGTTCCTTGCACTCTTCACATGTCATGCGAGCTGCTTCCACAATGATGCAGGTGTGGTCATCCGCGTAGGAGAAAATCACCTTGAACCGACGGGTGCTACCGCATGCGCTACAATGTATGCCCAGGAGACCCTCCTTTCCGTTTCTAACATTGTTGGCATGCTCTCGCAGTCGATCGTTCCAACATGTGCCACTTTGACCCATGTAGCAAGCACAACAGCTCAAGGGGATTCTGTACACAAAGCCCCTCGTACATGCCACAAATCGGTTACGGTAGTTGACGTCACAAATATATTCTCGTTTACCTGTAGGAATTCTTCTTTTAAAAGAAAAGAGCGAAAGGCAAACTAAGCTTGTGTTGGGCGAAAAAAAAAAGCTACATTTACCCCCCCCCCACCCCCCCCCCCCGCCGACATATTTAAGTCAATGGGTAAATTAATGCTTCTTCGGAATTACCTTTCGGCTCTTTTGCGCCGTCTGCTTTCAGTTGACCGTAGCCTCACTAAGACGACTTATAAATCGTCCACATATTTGAGTTTTCTCAGGGCTTGGGTTCCTCGCAACCAGTGTTCTCGGTAACGCCGTTACCGGTAACGCGTTACTTTTTTCGGTAACTTAGTAACGTACTCGTTACAATTTTGGAACTGTAACGGGTAACGTACTTACGTTAACATTTTTCGGTAACGTGAGGCGTTACGTTACTCGTTACTTTTGCATCTTGTAGGTGCCATTTTCCAGAGCTCCCCCGTGGAATTTTTCTGTCGCAGCGTCGGACTGCTGTCGGACTGCCAGGCATGGACAAAGAGAGCGTGGGCGGAATCGCTTTTTTTGGGGGGGGGGGG
The DNA here is from genome assembly GCA_030522465.1 of Rhipicephalus appendiculatus. Lineage (NCBI taxonomy): Eukaryota > Metazoa > Arthropoda > Arachnida > Ixodida > Ixodidae > Rhipicephalus > Rhipicephalus appendiculatus. The sequence continues at coordinate 27,123 of JALIZH010008732.1, read as the reverse complement.
GGGCGGAATTGCGGGTACAAATTTCTTACAACGCGTCGACTCCCTGCGGGGATGGCTGGGCCATCGCCACACAAAGCTTGAAGAAAGCCGAGGAATCCGCCATGAGAAACGGTACGGACATGCTTTTCGTGGAAGTGGATTGTAGCAGGTGGATTGCTGGCTCCTGCGCCTTTTCGTGCCCGAAGGACAGGCCGCCTGAAGGGAAAGCGCATGGGCCATACCACGTGCTGATTGTGACGCTTCATTCGTAGGGGATGCAAAAACTTCCCCGAGAGGCTGCGGCAACATGAAAACGACGTCCTCAGGTTAGAGTGTCATAAAAGCACTCTCGCTGAGCATAGCTTGGTGAACGACCACCGCATCGAATTTGAGAAGTCCCGCGTCGCGGACTATAAGCGGCTTTTTGTGGAATTCTGGTCCATCCAGAAGAGGGCCGATAACTACAGGTCCGCTGCCGATCGCGAGTCTGCCTGAACGGAATTCTGCACATCATGGAGAGTAGGCGTGACCCCACGGCAGGAAGAATACCCTCTTTTCTTCCTTTTTTCTTTTCCCCTGTGCTGAGTATCAGGCCAGAGCGCACGAGCTCAGGCCGACCTCTCGGCCTTCTAATAAATTCGCTCTCTCTCTTTAAAAGAATGCGAGTGGGGCGCAAAGCGTCGACTTTTTTCTTGAACCGAAAAAAAAAAATTCTTACTCGCTACCTTGTTTGGCATCTCTCTTTCAATCAAAGCCCCTTAATACCACTTTCATACAAACAGCCTTAACCGCGATGAAGCTAACTACGGTTACGGCTAACACGGTTGCAGGTAGCCACACGGCAGACATAACCACTGTTACTCTCCAAATGATGGTTATCGCAAACGGGTGATTCCACGAGAGATCGACACGGATCCGAAAATGGATACTTTAGATTGGATTGAGTATTTAATATTTTATGCACATACCACTCAGTAGCCGTAAAATGAACTTGAGTTATCTTTTTAACTGCATAATTTGCGAGGCAAGAAATATCCAACATGTTCAATGCAGAGGAATTTCATTATACCTGTCGTTCTCGAAAATTCACGATGTAACTTGCAAATATTACCATTACAAAGAAAACATTTTGTGTATGAAATGTACGCGCAACAGTAAGGTAACGTTGTTTGAAACTTGTAAAGCGAAGGAAAAGATATTTGAAAAATGTGCAAAATATGCGACATTTTCTTATAGTTGCTACAAAGTTGATAAGATTTATCAACTTTGTTCTGAAAACAAATTTTGCTTCTTTTTTCTCTGCAACGGCAACTACGTTTTTGGCTATTGAGCTCCTGTGCGAGCAACGCTGATCTTGAGCCCCTTCACATAAATGCCCGCAATTTTTTTTGCGCTAATTATTGTAAAACATAAATTTGATATTAGAAACATTCTTATTGTGGGTTCCTGCAGCAAAGACACGTTTATTAAAATTTGATTGCGAAGTAACGGCCGAGGTAACGTCCGTTACTTTTTTTCGGTAACGGTAACGGTAACGCGTTAGCTTTTTTTGTAGGTAACGTAGGGCGGTAACGCGTTCCTTTTTTGTTAGAGTAACGAGTAACGTATTTAGTTACTTTTTTTCGGTAACGCATACAACACTGCTCGCAACCCCTGCTGTAAGACTGTCTCGTTCTTCTAGAAACAGGTCGCTCTAAGAAGGCGCGATGCACGACCCGATAGGCACGCCCTTGCTCTGAACAGTAAACAATAATTTACTTGGACCTAAGTTGATTGGAAACGAAATTTCGTCAAAGCGAGAAAATTTCGTAAGCTTAACACTACTCGGTTCTGAAAATTAATCTTACGAATGTCCTAAATCCTTTAAGCGACCTTTATAACTCGCTGTCGCGCAACGGGACGTTGCAATTCATCGATGAAAACAATGAGCTTCAAGGGTGCTCGACCACACTTTTTTGCTGCTGCAACAGGCGAAAGTTAAATAAACGGGAAATGATGTGCGCCTATGTGGCGAAAAAGAAGTGTGCACGTAATTATTCATCGGTATACGGAAAAAAATATTCCTTATTCTTGCTTGAAAAAGGACGTTTAGTCCGTATTTCACAGGTACTCTCGATCCCAGACTTGCGAAACACTCGCCTTACCTTACTGAGGCGGCCCTTTGCAAAGGAAGGTTGAAGGAAGCTTTCAGAATATGCTGGCTCCCTCAAGGAGCTCCTTAAGATAAGGAGGCATGAAGGGCTCCTCACGTAAGGTAAGGAAATGGTCTGAGGTAAGGAGCGTTTCAGAATACGGGCCTAAGCCAAGTTAGTGTCACGTGATCAGTCTCGATAACGAATTGAACTCCATCAATATAGTAATCGAACTTTTTCAGGGCAAAAATGATTGCCAAACATTCCTTTTCCGTTACGGAATAGTTTTTCTCTGCGGGAGTCAAGGAGCGGCTAGCAAAAGCTACCGGCCGCAAGCCATCTTCGTGCTGTTGGAGCAAAACCGCCCATAAGCCGAGGTCGCTGGCGTCCGTTTGGATCACGCACTCTTTGCTCAGCTCCGCTTGCCTTAATTCAGTGGTTTCCGCGAGCGCTTTAACGAGGTTGCGCAATGCCGCCTCTTGCTCGGGACCTCATCTCCACCGCTCACCTTTCCTCAACAGCGTTGTCAAGGTGGCTTGCAGTGCAGCGCAGTCTGGGATAAATAAACTGACGATAAAAGTTCACCAGCCCCAGAAAGCGTCTCAGACCGCCTATGTCTGTCGGTGACGGGTAGATGAATAAAGCCTGAACCTTGTCATCACACGGCAGAAGGCGTCCGTTATCCAAAGTGAAACCCAGTAGCGTTACTCGGGTTTCGGCAATCTGGGTCTTGGCCGGGTTTAGCGTTATTCCCGCCGACCTCAGACGCTCCAGCACCACGCTGAGATGGCTTAAGTGCTCATCAAAGGCTCGTGAGTATACCACGACATCGTCCAGGTAAGCAAGAGCGTAGTGCCACCTTGCATCACCTAAGACACGGTCCATCAGGCGCTGGTAAGTCGCAGGCGCACCGACAACACCGAAAGGCATTCGGGTAAACTGAAAGAGGCCCCTGTGACAAGTGAAGGCAGTCTTCTCTCGGTCACGGGGATCTCCCCTCTACCTGAAAGTGTCCTCTGCTAGCATCCAGCATAGTTAAGTACTTCGCTCCGCCAACGTTGGACACGATCGAGGGAATACTAGGAAGCGGATATGCATCCTTGCGTGTTACCTCGTTCAGGCGACGGTAGTCAACACAAAGTCCCATCCTTTTTCGGTACCAGCACCATGGAAAAACCCCACGTTTCTGACCTTTCGACAACGCCTGTATCGAGCAGTTCGCCCAGTGCGCTGCCTAGTGCTTTCCACTTTGCCAGGCTCACCGGCCGAGAATTGCACTTCCAAGGGGAAGCATCGCCTGTCTCAATTTTGTGCCTAGCGCAGTGCAGCCAGGCTGTTCTGTGAATATGGCGTCATATTCATTCAGAAGCGACGAGAGGCGAGCTTTTTCTTCCACCGTCAAACTGCTTGAGCCATTGAGCAGCGGGTGGCCCCTTTCGCCCCGCTCTGCGGTGGACAGTGTCTCCGCTGCGGGGGATGGGGGTCGCGTGCGAGGGGAGCTGTTCCCTCCGGCGCGTTCTTTCTCCGCGGGCCGTTTCGTTGACCCGACGGAAACCTCTACGAGTGACTTTTTCGGGAAATTGTTGGGACAGTCTGCGCGCGAAGCATCATGGAACGTAATTGTCTCTGACGCTTTTTGAAAAGAAACGAAAAGTTTCAGGGTGCCACATGCTCTCTCCCTATATCCTCTGTTGCAGACGTCAATAACAATGCCCGCCTGGCGAGGAAGTCTCTACCAAGAATGATATGGTGTATCCAGACGACGGGCCAAACCGCTCTCTTGGTCCGCGGCCTCACCGTCACGTGACCTTCCACTTCCGGTTGGGGGAGTCCGTAGTTGGGCCGCGGGCCATGAGGGCCAATAATGCTGAAAACATTTTCACGAACCGCCCGTCCCCATCCTTGGCTACGGGCCGCGCGCTCGGAGGGTTGGGGTGTCAACAAGACAGGTTTTTTAGATGTGAAGCATCTTATGGCGAAGCTTAATCCGGTGGTGGTGGTGGTGTGCCGGCGTGACCACCCTTATTGCGCATGCGCAAACCCTTTCAAAAAAAATAAAAAATAAAAAACCTCCTCTCCTCTCTCCCCTCTTGCGCTCCCCCCCCTCTCTCCTCTAGGCATCCCTGCCCGCGGCGCCCACACTCCCCACTGCGCATGCGCGTCCCCACCCCTCTCTCTCCTCTCCTACGCTCCCCCCCCTCTCTCGCGCCTCGCGACGCCGACGCAGGCAGCGTCTGCTAGCGAGTTTCTTGGTTGAAAAAACCGACTGCTCGCGCTGCACAACCGTTCACTGGCCACCCCGTATATATGGCAATGGATCTTGACCTCCAAGGTGGTGCCGGTGGGAGATTTCTCCTGTGCGTTGTTTAACAATAAAAATTCGCAGCGTGCGCGTTGACTAAAAGCGGACTGCGGGTCTCTGTGTCCAGTCGGAGTTTTCTGTCTCTCATTGCCCATTAGCAGCGATTGGCATGTTCCAGTAGGAAACACCGCTCCATCACTGCGTGCTTTGCGTCTCTCCTGCGCAACTCTGCTATGAGCGCCAGCGTCAACGCCGCCGCCAGAGTAAGCGTTAGCGCCCGCTGCTTCACATCTACACATGATTCCCTTTAGCGGGAGATGGTGTAATTTTTTATTTTTTTGGCAGCCGTGTACGCGGGCGGCTCTTCGGATGTGCGGTTTCTCTTTGAAGACGCGTGTGGGGCATCGTTTGCGGTTGGAACTGGCTTCGGCCCGGGCTTTATCCCTCCCGTTTCGGACTGCGCGTGTGTATGGCATAAGCGGATGGGCCACTCGCGTTCTTACTGTCACGTGACTCAGCCGTCCGCTGGTCGGTCCGTCGTCTGGATACACCATCCAGTGGGGTTGCGCCATGTGGGGTTGCACCATGTGGGGTTGCGCGTGCAACCCCACAAAGTCAACGGGCTACCCTGATACGGAAATCTTGACGACCTGTCAAAACTTAATCGAGTGGGTCAAAGGAGTGAATCAGACACGTAAGAAAAAAAGAGCACGTGGGCAATAAAAGAGACCGGATGTGGCATAGTTCGAGTAAAGTGAAAGCTCATGCACGCAGGTGGCTACGTCCATAAATTTTCTCATTGCTCGAAGAATGTGGCCAGTAGGTATGGGGTGCGTGTTTTCCTATCCGCTCCCAGTAAGCTGTCCTCAATCTACTCCCGCTTGCATAAAATAACTTCTGGTTTGCGCCAGACCTGTACGTTTTGTCTGGATAAGAAAATAATAGATATGTTCGTTAAAATCATGTGTTGCCTATAGGGTGCCATTATCACTTGGAGGGGTTTATGTAGGACAAATCGGTGCGTCAGCGTGAGATTTAAATAACACTTATCCTCGTTAACGGCTTGTGGTGGTTTGTACTTGACAGGAATACGTAGGGAATGTGGCTGCCAGTCGAGGCTAGAGAAAAATACTTGTTTGTTTAGTTATCCGGACAAATGCACCAGGGAAGCGTTTTATATTGAATGGGAGGAGGAAGGTGGCGCGAGCATACCCTCGGTGGCCCTTGATAAAAAGCAAGCACGTTACATCAATTTAACCCTGCCTCGTTACTGTCAAGTATGCTTTCGCTTGCATCTGGTTTCCCTTTTCGCGGCTTTGTGATGCATTTGTGTCCGTTTGACATAATTACGTATTTTTTATTGATCCTCATTACTAGAGACCGGATTTTAGGCAAATGCCTATGTTGTTCCTTGCGTTCCTATCGTGCCATTTTGATATATGAGCACGAATTAGAGGTTGAGAAGGGCTGTTATAGTGTTTTTATAGTGCCTATAAATGCCTATTTTCGGCGTTCGTGCCTAAATGCCCCTAAGTGCCTATAAATGCCTATTTTTCAAATCGACGCCTATATGAACACTATTTAAGCTCAAATTTCGTTTTCGAGTGCAGTTTGAGACCGTTATTCATTTCACATGTCAAAATTGACCTTTCCGACCTCAAAGAGGTTCAACCCAGTCCTCTAGTTCAACCAACTTCCGAAACACAACAGCTAGCAGCAGTAAAAAGGGACGTGGCGGCCACCATATTACGCGAATGCGCTGACATGACGTGAGCAGTTGGAGGAAGAGGAGGAGGAGAGGTTGAGGAGGGGAAATAACGCTATTTCTGTAGCCCCAAATGGCAGCACGTCTCATCGTTGGCAGGGGAATAGGGAGAGAGAAGTAAAGAGGGAAGAACGAGAGGAGAGTGGCGTCCATGGCTGAGGACGCGCCAAGCGGCTTCTACAGACGGTTCTCCAGTGTCCCGAAGGAATTGAAGAACCGCCCTGAAAACCCGGGTGTAGCGGTGGGACGGGAACAGGAGTAGCCTCTGTGTAGCCGCGGGAAGGTGGAGAATGAATTCAAAACCGTGGAGAGCCGTCAGGGGAAAGGAGAGTGTGGATCAAAAGTAAGAAAATGCGATGTGCACGCGGCTTTTCTTTCTTTTTTTTTTTTGTAATTTACGTCTTAAAGGGCCCCTCACCAGGTCACATAAGAAATTGTAGTTAGACACTGGAAGCTGTTGCGTGCCCGAGGAAGAGCGTTGTACCACGATAATTTTTCGAATTTGTTCGTTACGAGCCACGAAACCATGATGCGAGGAGGCAATATTGCAACCCTTGTCACTCGCCGCGTGTAGCCATCGCAAGCATAATTACTTCCTTGCCCTCTTCGGTATCGGAACCTGAAGATAACATGACGCGCACGCATCAACACGTCATGCGCACGTGTGGTCACGTGCTCATGACGTGCGCGAGCCTGCTCGCGCAGTATGCCATGCATGTTGTGTCTTTTCCGCGTTCTCGATAGTGTATTGCTTGTTTCTGTGGGATGAATCCCTCAGTGCGCGTACGTTTGAAGAGGCTGGCACGGATCATGTATCCTCACCGCTATACACCGCGTCGCACCGCTGAAACTACTGCCAGAGACGATGCACCGAAAACACGCCAAGCGTTGTCAGGGCTGTCGGCAGCACGACGCGGGAACGGCGCGAAGACGAACGCAAGCGAAGCGGAGGCCGATTAGTGTATCATCTCGCTACGATTCGAAATAAAAAAAAATGAAAATAAAAACGCGCTCACATTTACTTTATGTGTTTTGTTATATCGTTCAGCTTTCATTCATCTGTTGAACAGCAGATTGCACAAATTATACATGTGGCCTCGAATAATTCTCGCAATGTCACGTGCTACTCTCTGAATCAGGTCCCGCTTGAAGTGCTGAATATAGCCAGGAAACAGGACATTTTTCGTCTGATTTTCTGGATATCACCAGCATTTACCCAGGACATAAATTAGGAGTGTACGGTGAGCGATGTCAGAGTACCAATGTCTACGTAAAGGAGCGGCGTAAGAGCAGGACCATTCGTTGTTGCACGTCATCCCCTCATAGCTCGGCACACTCACTCATGAGTGCACTCAACTCACACTCACTCACACTCATTTGAACGTGGTGAGTTGAGTATGAGTGTACTCATGAGTGTGAGTGGACGTGAGTGTGAACGTGAGTGAGTACGAAGGCTGAAGAAATTGTGGTGAGTGAGTTTGAGTGAGTACTCACTTAAAGTGCCGACCTATGGTAGCTCGGCACACTCACTCATGAGTGCACTCAACTCACGCTCACTCACACTCATTTGAACGTGGTGAGTTGAGTATGAGTGAGTACTCATGAGTGTGAGTGGACGTGAGTGTGAACGTGAGTGAGTACGAAGGCTGAAAAAAATTGTGGTGAGTGAGTTTGAGTGAGTACTCCCTTAAAGTGCCGACCTATGCATCCCCTACATGTTGGGCCGCGCGCCCGCGAGAATAAGGGAAAGCGGCGTTCAGTTTAAAATTTCACGTCGTTCCGCGATGCGTAGCGTTGCAAATCTTGGCAGACGTGATCATGAGCGCCCAGTGCATGCATTAATTGCATTTGTCTGCTTAAAATGCTCCAACCTACTGAGGGGCCCTTGAAAGTGTGGAAAGAAATTGACCCTACGCGATTAGACCCGGCTAATACGAGGTCCGGCTAATACGAGGCTAATACGAACCGTGCGGGAAATACATGACTATGTTCAACCGCTGGCGCCTTTGTTCAATCATAAACAATAACATTTTCTTGCATGCTGTCGCAGATACCGGTTGCGCACGTGTTTCACTGAAGTTATTTGAATTTATGGAAAAATTTATTGTGCCTATATTTACGATTTTGGAGGCCTAAAAGTGTTTTACCTGCCTGTTTTTGGCGCCTAAAACGCGCTTTTTTAGTGCCTAAAAATCCGGCCTCTACTCATTACTGTGCTGCGCAGACGCAATGATTTGTCATGTGACAAGGTCGGCAGCTTTACATGCGGGTTGATGTCCCTTCGAATAAATATTTAGTTCAAAGTCAGCGCCTGTGTCGTGTCTTTCACGGTCCTTGTCATTTTCAGCGCTGTTGTTCTAGCATAATAATACTGCTCCATCGAACCCGCATAACAAGACTTTATATATAAGTGATGATGACACCTTTATTACTATTTTGAGAATTAAATTGGCACTAAAGAGACAAATATTTTCCATCGTATGAGTAAATTGCGCTTCCTTGCTACCACAAGCGCTTCCACTCTACTAAACGCTTCGTAAGTGTGAATACACGCAAAAAAGAAAATGTACTAGGCTACGCCTTCGTATAGAAGTACCCGCCCTGGGAGGTCAAGTTACTGTGACGTCAAAAATTTTGAATGCGTCCATTAGGGCCCACAGTGTTCTTAAACGATGAAAGGGACACAAATTATCTTCTGAGGGTGCCACGCATTAATCGCACCAAGTTTCAAGCAATTTCGTTCAGGAAATATGGCCAAAATACGAAAAAAGATAAACATGCCAAAATTCGTGACGTCAAGTTGGCAATTATGGGCAGAAATTTCGAGGCGAAATTTTTTCCCGTCACATTTTGCTGTAGTGTGCTTACGTATGCCAACTATTATGGCAGGACTTTTGCTGGAAACCAGGAGCTCGTGGTTTCTTCAGCTGCGTGATGCGACGGACATCTGCCCATCACTCGTAACGAAGGTTTGCAACGGCACCACAATTATGCTCACCGTGCTTGAAGGCCTGGAGATAGAAATCCTGGACCCCAAAATAGTATTGTACTGATCCTGGATCTGTGCTCGGTATTCAATATCAAGTACTATCGCTGGAATAAGGACGAGCTTGCCTTAAGTGTTCTTAAGGCAAACGCCTTCTATGGCTCCTGAGTAAACAACTCCGCCTTCGGCGACATGACTACAAAAGGCTCGAAAAATCACACGAGGTGCAAACCCGCATACCAAGGGTGGAAACCAAAGTTAAAAAAGCCGGCAGATCCCACGCACTGTGGCAATTGATCTAATTCGAAGCAGCCAGGAAGGAGCAGATCATGCTTTACATAATTTGCATGTCATGTTTTACATGTTAGGACCTATCATTTATGCTCGTCATACAGTCACAGTCGCATTACAGAGATTTAAAGGTGAATCAAATCTGAATCAGCGGCGAATAAAACGTGTGAGTAGCCCAGTCAGCCACTTTATTAAGTCCGGAGGACGCTTACTCGCTTGACGAAGAACGAAGAGAAGAGCTGCGAGAATTAATTGATGGAAAAGAGAGGCAGACGTCATTATACTTCGCCGCAAGAGGTTGGTATTCAGATTAGCAAGTCATCACGCGCTCCCATAAAAATGATTGCACATTTTCAGTCGTGTCTGCAAGTAAGTATGGCTTAAAAGTGGACAAATAGTGCACTCTTCGCAATCTAGCATAGTTGAAGCAGCGCATTCCGCATACATGACGTTCCGTAAGCGCGTTAACATGCAAACATTTCTCTATATAATGGTGATATGCTCCGTGATATACAAACAAGGAAAAAAAGTGCAGTGCGATTTAAAATGCGAAGCATTTCTAGCAAACGAAAGACACTTTGAGCGTTCTATCTATCTATCTATCTATCTATCTATCTATCTATCTATCTATCCGCCTACGCCTGGGTGCCCTCGTGATCGCCTCCTTAACTTGGTGTGAACCAAAATTGGCATGGGAGGGCAAGAGGGTTCGACGAATATGACTGTGTGGTCATGACAAGAATAGCGTGAATATCCTGTCGCGTACGACGCCACACTTTCCTCCAGACACGTGCGGCACATACCTGTGTATCACGGCCCGCGGTATGCGGGCATGCGCCACAGGTGATTGACAGTTTATTTCTATGCAGGAATGGCGAGAACGGACATTAATTAATAATAATAATAATAATAATAATAATAATATCTGGGGTTTTACGTCCCAAAACCACGATATGATTATGAGAGACGCCGTAGTGGAGGGCTCTGGAAATTTGGACCATCTGGTGTTCTTTAACGTGCACTGACATCGCACAGTACACGGGCCTCTACCATTTCGCCTCCATCGAAATGCGACCGCCACGGCCGGGATCGAACCCGCGACCTTCGGGTCAGCAGCCGAGCACCGTAGCCACTGTTCCACCGAGGCGGACAGAGAACCGACATTGGTAATTTAAAAGCGACAGCGTTAAGAAAAACCGACATAGGCAATGTTGACCCGACGAACGCCAAGAATAAAAACCAGGATCCCTGCAGGAATCAAACACAAGCGTTCTGCGTGGCTGTCAGATATTCTACCACAGAGACACGCCAGGTCTTGAGACTGCTTTGGAAAAAGACCCCATGCAGGTGCAATGTCGGTGCAACGTCAATTATGTTTAAAAGTGCTAGCTATCTAATTTCATAAGAAAGCAATAAACATTACATATGTGCTCCCACACTCTAAGGCAAAATTACCCGAAAGGGGAGTAACGGCGCCCCATAGGCGCGCGCGATGAACGGTTAGACCGTTGAAGGAGTAACCATAGAGGGAGGCGTGCCGTGTGCAAACCAGTTAGTCTCCAAAGTGATGAATCGCGCGGGAGATGCAGGCCGTGAGCAGGGATACTTTACGTGTGCAAACCGTTGTCAAGGGAACTAACCGTCCTCCTTGCTCTTAAGTCAGTTTTCCCATTTATGTTCGTGGTGGTATGTTAGCGGTTGTGTCGCGCTCGGAGAGTTTGACGATCTAGGAACTACACCGCGGTGCCTTAGATAAACACGTATGCGTGGATAAGCGTGTCGTGCGGCTTTTACGTTTCGCCGCACCCATGAAGTTTGCAGCTGGTCTCACCACGCCGCGACGCCGCGCTGTACGGTGTTCCGGCGTAGCAACGGCACTGCGCCGCCACCGGCTGGGAATGGCGGCCGAGAAGACACTAGGCCTATCGGATCCATGATTTCAATCTGACTCTGGGCAGAAATCGGCGCTGTATTTATCACAACTAAGTGATTCTGCCATACCTGTTGCGTGCGCGAAACGCATCGCGCATGTCGGCAACGGGCTCGATCGTGTTGTATATCGCGCGCACGAAATGCAGCGGGAAGGTCGGCTGGGGCGTCAGCTCGCTTGTGCTCTGTGGCTGCCTGGAAATTCGCCGCCATTGCCGTCGGCCGCCTGGACGCTCGCTCATCGAGTGTTCGCCGCGGTGATGAGCTGCGGGCTCGCGATATTGGGCAAAGGCCTCGCCGCTGCGCTGCGACTCGTCCAAAACGCATTGCGGTTGCCGTCAACGAGATCGGTTGTATGTCGTGCGCTTGAAATGCATCAGCAGATGGCGGGGGCTTTAGCTAGCCTACTTAAGCTGTGCTTCGAAACTCTGTGGGAAGTGGTCGCCATTACCGTTGGCTTCCCCGTCAATCGGTCGCAAGCAGCTGAGCGCCGTTCGTGGCGGTGGCCCCGGCGGCGGCCCCGCGCTCGCTCGCTGTACGCTGCGGCTCGCTCGAGAAACTTTGTGGAAATTCGTCTCCATTACCGTAGGCTTCCTCGGCGCTCGCTCAGAAGCAGCTCTGCGCCGTTCGTGGCGGCGGCCTAGGCGGCGGTCCCGCGTTCGCTCGCTGTACGCTGCCGCTCGCTCGAGAAACTTTGTGGAAATTGGTCGCCATTACCGTCGGCTTCCTCGGCGCTCGCTCGGAAGCAGCTCTGCACCGTTCGTGGCATCGGAACGTTCGCTCGCTCTTCTGTTCGAGGTTCGCTGGTGGCAGAAGCTCCGCGTTCGGCCCCGCGTTCACTTGCACGAGCTGTGCGACACCGCTCGTAGAGAACTCACCGACTCGTTGGCTCGGCGGTTCGGTGGTTCGCGGCGCCTAGGCGTGATGGCTGCGGCTGCCGCACTTGAGCTGCGCTATGTGGCTCGAAATGCGTCTTTGATGGTGTATGACATCACGGTGAAAATATTTGCATGCCGTATTTTAGAAATGTGTTTTTATTTCACCTTGCACGTATTCGCCATGTGCGTAATCTTGATCCTCTCTGTCACGTGTGACTAAGTATATGCAATCTTTTCGTGCAGCCGTTGTCCACAACTTGGAGAAGGCTGTGTGCGCTGGTGCGTGCAATGCCAGTCATCATTCGCTTCCGTTGGAGCAGCTTCACAAAGAGGACTGTAAGAGATATGACAACGCGGCTGGACCTGAATTTGACATCTGGGAGTGAATTCACTGAAAGAATGCAGAAACTTTATATGTATACAGAAAAATAAAATATTTCATTGTCTCACTCTTGTGTTTTGTTGTTGCATTGACTGCGAAAGCAGTGAAACACATATGACTAAATATCTTTTCAGTGTCCTTTTCCGCGCCATTTGTTGCCCACTGCGGTAAAAAACACGCGAAAAAAGTATTAAGCGTTGCGGAGAGTAACTGCAGAAAATCGTCCCTGGGGATTAACGCATCACTTGAACTTGGGATACAAAGTTGATCCCTGTAGAGTATTTGAGTGGACCGACTGTTCGTTTGGTTAGGTGCAATCATTTGTGGGGGCTACCGGTTACCCGGTAAGGTGTAAATGTGAGGACTACATTGAGGTGATCTGTGTGGACTAACGGTTGCCCGCTAAGGTGTAAATGTGAGGACTAAATGTTAGTCCATTGAGGTGATCTGTGGGGACTAAGTGTTATACCCGGTGCCGTTTGTCCTTAAAGGGTATTAATGGTTGTGGCAGCCCCATTAGTCCCCAAAAGGACGAACGACGTCCCCTTTTAAAGCCCCTTGCCTTAGAGCGCATGATACAGGCGTCATGTCGAGTTAACTCCAATTGTGGTTCCAGTGTTGGCTCCACTTTTGTAGCAGTCTAATAAACATTACATTGTAGTTACTATGATTCATCAAGCTACATTCAAGCGCTGACCGACCACGGAGGAACACGTTAACGAAAGTTAAGTACGATATTCACATCATCGCACCGTAAAGTGAACTTTGTTTCGATAATACTGACGTACATGCTTTAACGTGAGTGCTGACGTTACGTCAGACCATAAGTTGGCCTTTAAACGTAGTCAGCTTTCCTATTTAGCTGCAGATTCGCACACAACTACTGCACTTACAAGAAGTCGTTGATCCAATCTCGTAACGCTTGGCTCCAAGCCAAAATACGCAGCATAGACAATTACTCGCCGACTCCTTCGCATGAAACCGGATTTCCACAAGGCGTGGGATCTGCCGAATTTTTCCCATTGCGGTGAAGATATTACGCTAGTCAAATGACTCTGTTGCTGATATTTTAGATTAATATTTAGTAAACTGTAGCCTCATCCAACATTACTTGTCCTAGTGGCGTACTAAGAAAAATACGCATACGCACGGTAATATTTAAGAAAGATTTCTTCCACGCTCTGATGTAGATCAGTATCAGATATATTACTGCGGCTGTCAGTTTTCCCCTCGTGGCGGGCTGCGGTGACGTAGCATTAGGGAAATGGATCGGCGACGAGGAGAGAGCGACCGGCGTGGATCGGATGGTCGGCGACTGGTAGTTGGGTCCGGAGGAGGGTCAGCAGGAACGGCAAATGGAGGTTGAGCCTGAACGTAGTTTGAGGCCCCTGCACTGTCACGAAGAGGGAAGCTGCGACGGCGGCAGTGGCGAGCGACGTGAGCCTAGAATGCCCCACGAGAAACATATGGAGCGATTATCGTGCGTGCGCCATGGGTTGAGGGCAGGGGCACCGTCGGCTGGATACGGAACAGTAAGTGGACGTGTCGGTGGCTGTGACGTATAAACTCTGCGAGTAGCTTGGCAGGCGGCAGGTGACGGTGGGGCGCGTGCTCGAGCAGCAACGGCAGCGTAGGTGAGTGAGGCAGCAACCGGTAACGTAGTCGAACTAGATGGCAATGCTTCGTCAACTTGCGTCTCGATGACTTGACGAAGAGAAGGCGCCAAGAGCAGAAACAGGAAGACAAAGGAGAAGACGAAGAATTAGAGGAAAAAAACATTTCCCATCTCCCGCTAAAGGGAACCATGCGTGGATGCGAAGCAGCGGGAGATAATTAGCTTGAGCGGGAGAAACGTCGCCGCTTCCGTTTCGCGGCAGCGGCCCGGGCGCTCATCGCGGCGCTGCACAGGAGAGAGAATGAGGCGCGCGCGCTCCATCAATTTCATACCGCGGAACTACCGTGGCGCCCCCCAGCGGAGTATGCAGCTGTCGCACCGCCTGTCGTGCGCGCCGCTCCGTAGAGTAGAGGATTCCTAGAGGAGAGGACGGGGGGGGGGGACCGTAGGAGAGGAGAGAGAGGGGACGCGCATGCGCTGTGGGACGCCGCTCCGTAGAGAAGAGCATTCCTATAGGAGAGAAAGGGGGGGAGCGTAGGAGAGGAGAGGGAGGGGGACGGGCATGCGCTGTGGGACGCGGGACGGAGAAAGCCCCCCTCAAGCACATGCAAGCAAGATCAAGGAATGAAGTCAACGGGACGTGGGCGCCGCTCCGTAGAGTAGAGGATTCCTAGAGGAAGGAAAGGTGGGGGAGCGTTGGAGAGGGGCTGTGGAACACGGGACGGACAAAGCCCCCACAAGCACATGCAAGCAAGATCAAATAATGGCGTCAACGGTACGCGGGCGCCGCTTCGTAGAGTAGGAGGATTCCTAGAGGAGAGAAAGGGCGGGAGCGTAGCAGAGGGGCTGTGGGACGCGCGACGCGGGAAGGAGGGACGGAGAAAGCCCCCCACAAGCACATGCAAGCAAGATCAAGGAATGGAGTGAACATGGGCCACAGACACCACCGGTAGTGCGCGTTATTCTTTGCTTGCACCCACCACATGCCTAGCCATTGCTAAGCAGCCACTCTGTGCTCTCGGACATGACTCTTGTGACTGTAATGGTGGTTGACGGCCTTATTGTTCTACAGTGTTCTGGTTCGCATAGTGGCTGCTTCTCTACTTCATGAAGGTGACCGGACGCGGGACGGACGCGGAAGGGACGGACATAGCCCCGAGCATGAGATGCTTCGCATCTAAAACAAGACCTATCATCATCATGTTAATCACGTTCTAATCATCTCAATAAACGGTTCTAACCGTCGTGGCTCCTCGGTCTGTTCGTTCACAACATGGTGCCGTGACCACCCTCCCCTCGTTGACAACACCGGGACGCCAGAGCCCCAGCTGAAGAATACGAGGCAGCAGACGTGCCACCGGGAGCGGCAGCCGTGGAGCCGAGAGCTATCGCCCAAGGAAGAGGTCATCGTTCCAACGTGAATGTAAGCCTGCATCTTGTGCACCATGAATGGAAACATCGTTTCGCAGAAGAGGAAAACTTTGAGGATGCAGATAACGAATCTCATCACAGAGGCGGAAAGAAAGATGAATGACGGAGAAGGCGTGGACTCTCTAAGCATAATCCTTAGCCATATCAAGGGCATAATGGAGAGTTCGAAAGCGGCAAATATGTCAATGGAGTCATTTATAAGAGACGAAACAGCAGCAGATAAATTTGAGAGAGTGGTTGAATATGATATGAAGATAATTACGACAGTTTCAAGAATAGAGTGCAGCATCAAGAAGTTAACAGTGACCGTGCATGGTGGACAACCGTCCATGGGAGTAACAAGAACTGAACCGACAGTGTCAGAAAATCAGCTCACTGATTGTTATGTGACATTGCCAAAACTAGACATGTTCATGTTTGACGGCAACAAGCTGACATGGCAAAGATTTTGGACGCAGTTTGAAAGCGCGATTCATCTTCGACAGAATTTACCAGACAGTCAAAAGTTCCACTACCTAATCTCTGTCCTTGACGGAAAGGCAGCTGATCTTATTGAAGGACTACAATACTCCGATAAGAACTACCAGACAGCTGTGAAGCTCTTAAAAGAGGAATTTAGCAATGAAGAGCATTTCAAGGAAACTCACATGAACGCATTGATCAAGTTAGAACCAGTTATGAATCCGAAAGATGTCAAAGGTTTACGAAAACTTTGCCAGACCGTGCAAGTGCACACGAACGCACTGGAAGCGCTTGGAGTTGCAGTACATTCGTGCGCTCCGATGCTTATGCCGATGTTAAAGCGTTGCACAGCACAAGAAATGTTCATTGAATACCAATTTTACGAGAAGAGAATGCAAGGTACGTGAGAGCGAACAGGAACTTCGGAAGGAGAAAGCAACAGCGGTAGTAGTGAATATACACCAAAAGGGTTGATGACATTTTTGCAAGAATAAGTGAGGTGCAGAGTCGCTAGGAAGTTTCGAAGACGATGAAGACAGACCTCGCAGAAAAGGGACTAACAGATCAAACTTCACGAGCAAGACTTCCGCATTTGAGAGCTCCGTCACAAAACGATGTTGCTTCTGTAATCTAACCAATCACAGTACTGAAGACTGTCGGGGGGTTACTAAAATACGACGATAAAAAGGAAAAGCTTCGAGATGAAAACAGGTGCTTTATGTGCACGAGACCGAATGACAACGCAAGATTTTGTAAAGCCACAATAGTTTGTAAACGTTGCAAAGCAAGACACGCAACTTCCATGCGCAGGACAAAGGGCAATAAAGGCAGCAAGCCTAATGAAAAAAAAGTGAGGAACGAACCGATGATATGGCTGTAAAAAATTGTGAAACCTGCTAGCATATCCTTAACTGCAAGAAGAACGCCATTGTGTTCTATTGCAGAAGGCCATAGCATGGACAGAAGGTGAAAGTAAGGGAGTGTAACCAAGAATTTTATTCGACAGTGGAAGCCAAAGATCATTCATAAAAACCAGTCTGTCACGAAGAATTGGTTGCAAGGTACTTCGCAAAGAAAGGCTGACAGTTGGATCATTTGGAGGAAAAGAAAATGAAAGTGTTATGAACGTTGTCGAAGTTGCACTGAAAGAAAATCCAGATGGGGAATCACTAGTAATGGAGGCTATTGAAGTAGCCGTGATCCGACGCCGCGACCTAACCGCAACGCAAGGCGACGGACTAGCGACCTCGACGTTTTCATCGACGGCCACAGCGTCACCGCTCTCGTCGACACTGGGGCCGACTATTCCGTCGTCAGTGGGCCATTCGCCGCCAAGCTGAAGAAAGTAAAGACCGCTTGGAGTGGACCCGAAATCCGGACAGCTGGAGGCCACTTGATAACTCCGATTGGAGTCTGCACGGCGAGAGTCACGATCAATGACCGGACTTATCCAGCGAGTTTTGTAATCCTACAACACTGCTCCAGGGATGTGATACTTGGAATGGACTTCCTGAGCGACCACGGCACCGTCATCGACCTGAGGTCTGAGTCGATAACACTAACCTCAGAAAAAGCGATCCTGCCCCACGCGACGCCGGGGAACCATGCATTGAATGTGATAGGAGAGCAAGTGACCGTACCGCCACTCTCCAGCGTCATTATTTCCGTCGGCACCGAAAAACCCGCGAACGTTGAAGGCGTCATCGAGGGCGATCAGCACCTACTCCTGAACCGTCAAATTTGCGTCGCAAGAGGTATAGCTGAGCTGCGTGACGGTAAAGCAAAGGTAGTGCTGACAAACTTCAGCCACGAATACAGGCACCTCAACATTGGTACGACGGTCGCCTACATCGACGAATGCGTGGCCGCCAGCAATGCTTTCGCCCTCTTCGATGCTGCCGAACCTGCTTCGACGAATCGAGGTCCCCAACCCGATTTCGACATCAAACGGAGCCTTACGAAGGCCAAGCAAGACCAGCTCAAAGCTCTACTCATGCAATTCAAGGACTGCTTCTCGGCGTCGTCAAGAATTCGACAGACCCCAGTCGCCAAACATCGTATCATAACTGAAGAAAGTGCTCGACCAGTTCGACAGAGCCCGTACCGAGTTTCTACGCGCGAACGTGAGGCCGTGAAAAAACAAGTCGACGAAATGCTACGCGACGACATCATTCAGCCGTCCAAGAGTCCGTGGGCGTCACCCGTGGTTTTAGTGAAGAAGAAGGACGGAACGCTACGCTTCTGCGTCGACTATCGCCGCCAGAACAACATCACGAAGAAGGACGTGTATCCTCTCCCACGGATAGACGACGCCCTGGACCGACCCCACAACGCGAAGTATTTTTCGTCGATGGACCTCAAAACCGGCTATTGGCAAATCGAAGTCGACGAGAGGGACCGAGAGAAAACTGCCTTTATAACACCAGACGGCCTCTTCGAGTTCAAGGTCATGCCCTTTGGCCTTTCCTCGGCACCTGCAACTTTCCAACGTGTTATGGATACAGTATTGGCAGGCTTGAAGTGGCAAACTTGCCTTGTTTACTTGGACGACGTCGTTGTGTTTTCCTCGAACTTCGACGAACACCTCCAGCGCCTCCAATCCGTACTTCAAGCAATCAAGAACTCCGGGCTCACCCTGAAGCCAGAAAAGTGCCGCTTCGCGTACGAGGAGCTTATGTTTTTGGGTCACGTGATCAGCAAGACTGGAGCAAGACTGGAATACCCAGACCCGTAGAAAACAGCTGCCATCGCCACTTTCCCGCCACCCACCGACAAGAAAGCCGTGCGCCGATTTCTCGGCTTGTGCGCCTACTACAGACGCTTCGTCAAGGACTTTTCACGTATCGCCGCGCCGCTAACCCATCTCACTAAATCCGACGTGGACTTTAAGTGGGAAACGGCACAAGTAGAAGCATTTCAAGAACTCAAACGACGCTTGCAGACTCCGCCGATACTTGCGCACTTCGACAAATACGCCGACACCGAAATCCACACCGACGCCAGCAGTGTGGTGCTCGGAGCCGTCCTAGTGCAGAGGACTGACGGACTTGAAAGGGTTATCAGTTATGCTAGCCGGTCTCTATCCAAGGCAGAAGCCAACTATTCCACAACAGAAAAGGAGTGTCTTGCCATCATCTGGGCTACGTCAAAATTTCGCCCCTACCTCTACGCCAGATCTTTCAAAGTTGTGAGTGACCACCACGCCCTGGGTTGGCTAGCTAACTTGAAGGACCCTTCAGGTCGTCTCGCACGGTGGAGCCTAAGACTTCAAGAATTCGACATTACCGTCGTGTATAAGTCCGGAAGGAAACACTCCGACGCCGACTGCCTGTCTCGTGCCCCCCGTCGACCCACCGCCGCAGGACGACCAGGATGATGACTGCTTTTTGGGAACCATACGTGCCGACGACCTCGCCGATCGAGAGCGAGAAGACCCGGAACTGAGGGGCCTAATGGAATACCTAGAGGGCAGGACCACCGTCGTCCCAAAAGTATTCAGGCGAGGATTGACG
This sequence comes from Rhipicephalus appendiculatus, assembly GCA_030522465.1. Taxonomy (NCBI): domain Eukaryota; kingdom Metazoa; phylum Arthropoda; class Arachnida; order Ixodida; family Ixodidae; genus Rhipicephalus; species Rhipicephalus appendiculatus. Next base: position 7,459 of record JALIZH010008732.1, on the reverse strand, counting down.
TAATTTTCTTTGAGAAACAACCTCCTCGTAAAGAAGAACTTCTCAAAGCCCGAGCCAGCTACCTCATCGTTGTACCTTCGGATCTGCGACCAGAAATTCTGCAGGCCCTGCACGACGACCCAACGGCTGGCCACCTCGGCTTTTCGCGCACGCTTGCAAGAACACAGGAAAAGTACTACTGGCCGCGCCTTACCGCCGACGTCACTCGTTACGTGAGGACATGCCGGGACTGCCAGCGACGTAAGACACCGCCGACAAGGCCAGCGGGACTTCTGCAGCCCATCGAGCCACCTCGCCGGCCGTTCCAGCAAATCGGCATGGATTTACTGGGTCCGTTCCCGACGTCGGCTGACGGAAACAAGTGGATCGTCGTGGCTACCGACTACCTCACCCGCTACGCCGAAACAAGGGCCCTGCCCAAAGGCAGCGCCGCCGAGGTAGCAAAGTTCTTCGTCGTGAACATCGTCCTGCGTCATGGCGCCCCGGAGGTCCTCATTACCGACAGAGGCACGGCATTTACAGCGGAGTTAACTCAGGCGATCTTGAGGAACAACCACACAAGCCACCGCCGGACCACCGCCTACCACCCACAGACCAATGGTCTCACCGAGCGTCTAAACAAGACCATCGCGGACATGCTGGCCATGTACGTCGACGTCGAGCACAAGACGTGGGATGCAATCCTCCCGTACGTTACCTTCGCCTACAACACGGCCGTGCAGGAGACGACACAGATGACGCCGTACAAGTTGGTCTACGGAAGGAACCCGGCGACGACGCTCGACGCCATGCTGCCGAACGTCGCTGACGAAGAAAACCTTGACGTCACCAGCTACCTTCAGCGCGCTGAAGAAGCCCGACGGCTCGCCCCGCTGCGCATCAAGAATCAGCAGACGACTGACAGCCGCCGCTACAATCTTCGACGACGATTCGTGGAATACCAGCCCGGCGACCGCGTCTGGGTGTGGACGCCGATACGCCGACGTGGACTCAGTGAAAAACTTCTTCGGCGTTACTTCGGGCCATACAAGGTGCTTCGACATCTCGGTACTCTGGACTACGAGGTCATCCCGGACGGCATTACGAACTCTCAACATCGTCGTGCGCGACCTGAGGTAGTCTATGTCGTGCGCCTCAAACCGTATTACGCGCGTTAGCGAACCTGAAGACTGGACTTATTGCTTTATTATTGTAATTTCTTTCTGTATTCTTGTGATTTCTTGTTGCATGTATTTTTCCCCCGTGTTCTTTTTAAGCATCGGGACGATGCTTTTTCAGAGGGGGGGGCATTGCCACGCGCGTTCCTTATTTTCATTCTTGTTGTACTCGGTTTTCGCCCACAAAGACTGTCCGCATGCCCAGCGCAAACCGCGGCTGATTGTTCTAGAAGCTTCACGATTATTGTAGATCGTTGTGTTAAGATTGCGCGCAAGACGCGAATACTCTAGCTTATTCCAGAGGTTGCACGACGACCAGTGATAAGGCTAGAATGTTCGACGCGTGATGTATAAAAGCCGGTGCGTTCCAGCGATGATCAGATTATCGACGGCCGACGCTCTGTTCGCCGCTCTCAGTGCAGCGTGTATTGCTGTAGTCTGACCTTCAGTTTCCCGGCCACAAGTTCGGCCAAAATAAAGAGTTTCTTCTTTAACTCGCCGACTGTTGCCTTCGTCGACGTCACGATCACGTGACAATATCAAGAACGCGACTCGCTCGCCCAAACGACAATTCAAAGTCGTATGTGAAGAAGATGGGAATGAACATCGCTGATGACAACGATGAAAAACGTACAACGCAGGAAACAAGCTTAGTCCTAGGATCTGATTTCTACTAGGAGGCGATCACAGGACGTGTCAAAAGACTAAATGAACACACGATGCTGTAGAAAGCATTTTGGGTTGGATTGTACATGGACCATGTGGTGTAGAATCCTATGTACGAGAGGCAAACTCAGTCATGGTTCTTCACGCTACAGAAAGAACGGACGAGATAACTGATGCCATCCAGAGATTTTGGGAGCTAGAAAACACTGGAATAACGGAAACGAAGAACAGGATGCATAGAGTTGACCACCTTCTTACATCATTTGAAAAGATGATTGAGAGGGATGGAGAGAGATACAAAGGAAGACTACCATGGAGGAAACAGTGAACATGGAAGACAACAAGGAAGTAGCAATCAGAAGATTGATGCAATTATCTCGAAGACTTCAGGAAGACCGGCGCTAAAAGAAAAATACAACAGCGCTATGAAAGAATACTTTACATCGGGAGTGGCAGAGCTAGCGACGTCGGATGAATCTGAGCACGTTACATAATACATGCCACATCAAGCAGTCATTAGAGAAGATCGACTGACAATGAAAGTGAGGATAGTGTTTGACGCTTCGTCGTCAACGACACCAGAAATGTCGTTGAATGAAAACCTAGAGGTAGAGAAAACTTGAATCCAGACATACTTGCACTGCTAATGAACTTTCGCAAACTCTCAGTTGCAATGACGGCGGATGTGGAAAAGGCGTTCTTGCAGATCAGCATTCACGAAGAAGATCGAGACGCCCTTCGTTTTTTTGTGGTGGAAGAACGAACAGTGCGACTTAACTAAAGATAACATCGTTGCATGGAGGATGACCAGGGTGACATTTGGGACAACGCCAAGCAGTTTTTTTTTGCTTGCAGCAACAATACACCATAACCTGAACGAATAAAAGCAAAGCTTTCCTGAAACGGTGGAAAAACTTCGAAATTCAATTTACGTCCATGATTTCATGCTTGGAGCAACGCACGAGAATCAAGCGAAAGGTTTATACAGGACGCAAAAGAAATTTTTCGCCGAGCCGGAATGAACCTAAGGAAATGGATAACAAACAGTGAAGAGATGAGGAAACATTTTTCTGAGAATCACGATGCCGTTCCTACATCATCAAGTGAAGCGAACGTTCTAGGAATGACATAGAACACGGGTGATGATACTTTGTGCTATCCTGTGAAAACAATGGATGAGAGCAGAAGTGAGTGAAAGGCTGACCAAACGAGCAGTGCTTCAAGAAATTGCAAAGATATTCGATCCATTGGGATTTCTAACACCTGTCACAGTAAGAGCGAAAATAGCTATACAAAGGCTCTGGAAGACTGGAATTTCTTGGGGCGATACTTTAAGAGATCATGATGAGAAGATATGGAGAAACTAGTTGGAGGAAATTAAATCAATCGAGAATGTAAAAGTACCAAGGCAGTACGTCGCAAATAACAACATTTGAACACAGAATTGCACATTTTCTTAAATGCAAGACCTGCGGCTTATGGAAGTGCAGCCTACATGGTGCTGTCCTGCGAGAGCGGAGACAAAGAGACAGTGCTGATTCTCGCAAAAAGTAAAGTGGCTCCAATGAAGGCAATCAGTCTAGCAAAACTAAAACTTCTAGGAGCAACATTGCCTGCGAAAATGTGGAGTTACATCAAAAGCAACCTGAAACAGCACCAGGTGAAGTTTTGGACCGATGCTACAATCGTGTTAAACTGGATAAGGAAAGAAAGAAGGCGTGAAGCAAGAAATTTATCAGCGGAGAGTCAATGCGGATACGTGAGCAGTAATGAAAATCCGGCGGATCTTCTAACCAGAGGCGTCACTGTGGAACAACTTTCGTCAGCAGTAATTTGGTGGAAGGGACCGGAGTGGTTACAGAACAAAGGCTGTCCAGGTTACAAAGAGCCAGGTAGTAATGAAGAAGCAAGGGAAGTTGAAATACTCATTGAATATACGGTGGAACAAGGCGCAGAACGAAGAATCGAAATTGAAAAGTTTGGCAATTACTCGAAGATATTGAGGGTAACAGCTTGGATGTTTCGCTTCTACAGCAATGTTCAACAAAACAAAGTCTACGGTCAACTAACAGCTGAAGAGATCGAGGCCGCCGAGATCCGTATTATTTGGCAAGAACAAAATGTTGAACTTAAAAAGAACTGAAGAATATATGTAGGCGCACAAGAGACAATAAAGGGATTTGAGGTGTTCAGAGACGAACAAGGCATATTGAGACTCAAAGGACGACTTCAAGAAACAAGTATCACATTTTACGAAAAGCATCCGATAGTAATACCTGGAAAAAATCATTTAACAAGGCTACTGATTCGACATGTGCATGGAGAGACATTTCACGGTCGAGTGCGAGACACGCTAGCCCGTTTAAGAACCGAAGTTTTGGGTTATCAGAGGACGACAAGAAGCAAAAGATGTCATTAGACAATGCATTATATGCAGAAGGTATAATTCCAGACCGCTGCGACGAAAGATATCTCCTCTGCCTGCCGACCGAGTAAGGAGGACTGCGCCTTTCGAAATAGTTGGAATAGACTTCGCAGGCCCTCTGCAAGCAGCTAAAACAAAGGGAGAGATAATGGAAAATTTACATAATAATTTTTACAAGCGCAGTTACAAGAGCTGTGCACTTGGAAACGGCTAAAGACACTTCAGCTGAAAGCTATCTGAAAGCTTTTAGACGCTTCATTGCAAGAAGAGGGATGTGCTCAGTCATCTACAATGACAACGCGAAGGTTTTCAAGAAAGATAAGAAAGAATTGAACCTAGTCATGACGCTACAAAGTGAGACAACGAGGAGTTTCATTTCCAATCACCATATCAAGCGGAAATTCATTCCCGAAAATGCACCATGGTGGGGTGGCTTTTATGAGCGGCTAATACGCAGCTTCAAGTCACCTCTGCGAAAAGTGATTGGTCGGCGTTTAGTACATATCGATGAGATGCATACCCTACTCTGTGAAGTTGAAGGCATCATGAACAACCGACCACTTTCGTACGTTTACGAGGAACCTGACAAGCCCACTCCTTTGACTCCATCAGATCTGATTGGCGGAAAGAGAAAGATTGGAGCAGACATAAACGAAGACTGGGACCACAACATTCAACAGTTGTGGAGACTTCGCGAAGAAGTTACTAAAGTATGGTGGTAACGATGGAACTCTGAGTATATGAAAGAAATAAGGAGTGGAATAATGAAACCCGCAGCGAGAAATAATCACGAGAAACTTAAAAAATTACACCATCCCCCCGCTAAAGGGAACCATGTGTAGATGTGAAGCAGCGGGCGCTAACGCTTACACTGGCGGTGGCGTTGACGCTGGCACTATCGCAGCGTTGCGCAGGAGAGAAAACTGAGGAGGCGCAAAGCACGCAGTGATGGACCGGTGTTTCCTGCTGGAACATGCCAATCGCTGCTAATGGGCAATGAGAGACAGAAGACTCCGACTGGACACAGAGACCCGCAGTGCGCTTTTAGTTAACGCGCACGCTGCGAATTTTTATTGTTCAACAACGCACAGGAGAAATCTCCCACCGGCACCACTTTGGAGGTCAAGATCCATTGCCATATATACGGGATGGACAGTGAACGGTTGTGCAGCGCGAGCAGTCGGTTTTTTCAACCAAGAAACTCGCTAGCAGACGCTGCCTGCGTCTGCGTCGTGTGGCGAGAGAGGGGGGGAGCGTAGGAGAGGAGAGAGAGGGGGGGGACGCGCATGCGCAGTGGGGTGTGGACGCTGTGGGCAGGGATGCCTAGAGGAGAGAGGGGGGGAGCGTAGGAGAGGTGAGAGAGGGGGGGACGCGCATGCGCAGTGGGGAGCGTGGGCAGGGATGCCTAGAGGAGAGAGGGGGGGGAGCATAGGAGGGGGAGAGAGGAGGGGCGGCGCATGCGCAGTGAGGGTGTGGATGCCGCGGGGAGGGATGCCTAGAGGAGAGAGAGGGGGAGAGGAGGTTTTTTATTTATTTTTTTTTTTGAAAGGGTTTGCGCATGCGCAGTAAGGGAGGTCACGCCGCACACCACCACCGGATTAAGCTTCGCCATAAGATGCTTCACATCTAAAAAGGCGACATCGTTTTACTAGAAGAAATCCAAGAGCCTCTTGGAAAATATGCTTGGTAAAGGACGTTTAACCAAGCCGAGACAAACTCTCAAGAGTCTGCGTTTTGAAGACTCCTGACAATAAGCTTCTACGAAGACCCACGAGGTTGGTTTATCCACTAGAAGGATGCTTATAAGTGCGGACATTTGAGGGCCTAGGAAGATGTAGAAACAGGAAGACAAAGGAGAAGACGACGAAGAATTAGACGAAAAAGAAGAGCTATCATCATCATGTTATTGACGTTCTAATCATCTGAATAAATTGCTCTAACCGTCGTGGCTCTTCGGTCCGTTCGCTCACAACACCAAGGACGCCATCGGCTCCGATGTTGCGGTGATGATAGAGAGCTGCCGTGCGTCCTCCCCACGAAGAAAGTGCTTTATGGGGGGAAGTAAAATGATCGATGCTGTCATGGCGTACGCCCAAAGATGAAAGATCTACGGCATCTTGAGCCGCGCAACGTGTGGAAGCGCGCTGCAAGCGCTTCTCATCGTAAGTCTGACAGAGCTGGATGACATATATGCGACCGTTTGAGGACTTTGCGCAGCAAGCAGCTGGAATGCATCGTCATCGATGCCTTTCGGGACTGCTTGATCTTGCCCTCTTCCTCCAGAGATGAGTTGAAAAGCTTGCACAGAGAGAGCACATCTTCAATGTAGCTTGTGAACGTTTTATCCTTTCTTTGGACTCTGTGACGCAAGCCCTGTTCAGCTCAAAGCCGGCGTACAGCAGGGCGTCCAAAGACCTCCGTGAACGTTGTCGTGAAAGTCGACCAGGTGGTGAAATCAATTCGATGGGTCTGTACCAGAGTTTTGCGACGTCGGTTAAGTAGAAGTTGAGATTTGTGAGCTTGTCCCTGGCGTCTCACTTATTGTAAGCGGCCACCAGCTCATACTCGGCAATCCAGTCTTCCACGTAATGGTCATGTGCACCACTGTACATGGGAGGGTCGCGCTGTAGGAGTGCGCCAGGGCAGAAGACAGCAGTAGGCGCGGGATCAGGAGTGCCCTGAGACGGTCCGGCATTAGTCATCGTGACAGGTTGTGGTAGTGTCCGACTGCACAGTTCCAGCAGTTCCAGGGTAAATACCAGATGTACCCAGCACCTCCACCAGTTCAAACGAGGGTGTTTTAATGGCAGGAGTCGCGCCAACTGGACATGGGTTTGCTTACTACAAGGGCTAACTAGAAGCGCGGGCAGCGATCGCTCGTCGTAGTTTTTTCTCTTCTCTCTTGGTCAAGGCGCATGACCGCTACCTTTATTACACTTTATATGCTTTATATACTTTCGCGGACTGCGCTTATCAAAATAAGTGCATGTTTCTTCATTGTCGAGTGGCAATTACTTCACACTCCAATGCACATGAGAATTACATGGTGGGAGTATTGATGTTCAGGCACGAAATTTAAGTCACAGCTGTTGGGTCGGCCTTGTTTTCATTTATGATGCGCAAGTAGCATACATATAGATGGAGCACGAAGTCGAAACTAGGCGCACGGAAATGTATAAGTTTCAACTGTTCACTTAATCATATTTCAAGA